>VZTL01052240.1:34677-48682 GCA_013400535.1 Scopus umbretta | reverse complement strand
GGCCTCCGCCTCCATAATTAACAGCTAATTAACAAACTGATTGTCACCTGGGGGGGTGGAAGCCACGCCAGCTGAAAGCCGCAGCGGTTACTTCAGGTGCGGGGCTCTCCCTTGCCGAGGGAGCCTGCCCCCTTCCAGCCGGACCCAGTGAAAGCCATGGAAGGGGAGGAACTACCACCCCCCCACCCCCGAAAAGCTGCTGCCCGCGGCAAAACGAAGCCCCAGCTTGTGTGGCCAAGCCAGGAGAGAGTCGTGGGGCTCCTGGAAAATCTTCCCTCCACACTACGGCACCCAACCGGGGGGTGGGCGGCTGGGCATTACTATATAAGTGAACAACTAATTCTGCCAGTGATAAAGGGGATGCAAACCAAACCAGTTCGTCTGGAACCGTGCGCTGCATCGATGTTGCATTTTGCCCAGAGCAGCGTGTATCGTGCTAGCAGAAATTGGAGGGGTGGTCAAGAACGTAATTGTCCTCTCCTGTTTCAAACGTTATGATCCTGACCGCTTCTAATCCGGAAACTTTTCTATACGATGCCTCAGGGAGCTTGCAGTATGTTTTTAGCATTGTATCAGAACAAGATGCTTCCTTTACTGGAAGAGCAGCTCTTGGGTTTTTTGGTGGCTAGCACTGGGAATGACCAGAGGTGGAGTCTGCTCTCAGCAGCAGTTTTATACAGCCTATAGGTACATGTAATAAAAATAGCAGATTAAAAGCAGGGAAAATTTGTCTATTCTTAAGGGACTATCCCATTCGGTAGCCTGCTGAGATGGCTTTCAATGCGTTCTGGGATGGGAACCAAAATTCAGTCCTCTGTAATTTGTCTTGCCTTGAGCTGAAGAAACCTTTGTACTTTGGCCCCTTCTCCCTCAAGGTTCCTCAGGTCTTCAGCCCTTCACATCCCAGCCTTTACAAAACCAAGCTGCTTCAAAGTATATAGCTAAATTATCTGCCTTCTAAAATTAGTCTATTTAACCCCGCTCTATCTTTTTCCCTGTTAGCTCTCATCCCTTCTGTCCTTACCCTTCACTTTACCTAAGTATTATAGGCACAAAACCAATTTAAAAGAAAAAAAATCTCTAAGGTTGCACAATGAAGGAGTCTGAAGTTAGGAAGTACCAGAAGATGGGTGACTTCACTTCGGTCCCCTTGCTCATGCATTTCATGACAGTCTTAAATTATGTAGTCCAGTATTATTTTGTTCTGGCCTTGCTCTGTTTTGCAAGGCCCGCCTTTGTTTAGGATACAGGATGGACTCACTCTCGGGATGTGCCAGATTTTTGCAGAATGAGATGCTGGGACTATTCACTGCAGAGGAGCATAGGAAACCTTGAGGAAATGGATGCTATTCCTGCCTCTGTTCCAGACAGGATGCATGTGCTGCAGCTGCATCTTTTGTGCATGAGTTCATTGGCATGAGCTAATTTCACACTAGCTAACCTGGGTATTGGTAACAGTCTAGCATGGATCTTTGGGCAGGCTGAAAACCATAGCAGTAAAGAACACGAACGTGCTGTTAGCAGGATTGAGCCACTGGCTCAGCGAGGACAACTCAAGTTACCGATGCACCTCCGAAGCTAGTTAGACATACAGAACGTTCCTACGGCGATGCTATGTGATGACTTAGAAGCAGTCATCTGATTTCACAGCTAGCTGTAAGTTACGTGCTTGCCAGTTTTCTGTGAGTCTTGCACAAGGCAGCTAACTCTAGGAAGAGCTAAGCATTCATATTTGCAGCCAAAGTCAGTAGGAGATGTCGTGCTGTGAACAGAGGACCTGTTGCTCACAGTTTTATTCCCTTGCATTGACGGCAGTGTGCATAATAAATACCAAGAATTGTATCCAGGATGCCTGAACACACCTCTATCTGGAATAAACTGCAAAATCCCAAATTCTAACGACATTGGTCAAATAACATAATGATCTAATTTGTAATCATGTAATTTCACTTCAGTTTCTTCTGGCAACTGTAACTGCCCAAGACTGGCAACAGAATGGAAGCTGGTCAGCTGTTGTCACATGCTGTCATCTAAATATGTCAAACGTAGTTCAAGGATTCAAATGGCAATTTGAACAATTAATATAGTTCAAAAAGAAGTTTAGTTCCTAGCTGTTTTCAAAATGATCTGTACAAGCAAGAAGTTAATCTGCAACACCAATGAATTTATTTGGCAGAAAGTATAAGGAATCTCTTCTCTGGGATATATTGTATTGTGCACAAATAGTATCAGCAATGATTTGAAAACAATGTGTATCCTTCAAACTGCTTTGGAAAGGATGATTAGCCGGAAGTCAAATGAATGCTCCTGCAAGCAAAGACAATGCATGTGACCAAAAAGTCAGCAGATTATTTTTTTTTTCTATTTCAGTTCAAAATCAGCTCTCCTGAGACACAAACCTCTCCCCAAACCAAACATAAAAGCCACAGAAACCTTTAAAACCAAAGCAATAACTACAATAAATCCAAATAAAATGGAGTCTTATTTAAGTTCCAGGAGAAACCATGTACCTCCTGAGTCACTACTGAACTAAGAAAACGTTGCAGCCAGACTCTACCCCACCTTGCAAAATGAGAGAAAAACAAAGACAAAAGTTACAGGAAATGGAAGGAAAAAAGTGTTGAATGTGGGAAAAGCAAAACTCTGGAGAACACAGAATAAACAGAATGGAAAGCTGCAGCATCATGAAAGTGATTTCCCCCCCCGGCAATCCAATAAGCAAGATGACTAATCAGGCTCTGCGTATGCAATGCGCCATGCAGTCCATCATACACCTCTGGTCCTAAAATTAAAATGCAACAGAACTGTCCCCCTTTATTAATTACTTTAGGAGATGAATGCATTTATAGAAATACAGCCTGTCACAACATCCTTTCTCCACTCATTTTCTAGCTTCACTACCTACCATCACAGTCTGATTTTCTTTATGTCACACCATGAGAACAGCCCCAAGTTCCACACATGCCCCAATCTCTGCTACTGAGCTCCAAAATCTGTCTCAGCACAACTCCGTTTCGTAGGGTTTCTCTCAGTCCCCTTGCCCCAGATACCAAGGGACTGCTCTGCACTGCACTGACTGCTCAAGCTGGAGTAAGCACCAGTCCTCACGTCATTTGTTTAGTCACTGATTTGTGGTTGCATGATATTTCTTCCAGAGACTCTTTGCCAGGAGACAACTTGCTAAAGCCTGTCCCAGGAACTTTAAAGAATCTGGTTGATTGCTGTAGGACATCTCATCAAAACCCATGGCATTCATCGTGAATTCACAGCATGCAACCCCCACCTAGTTCAAGGTCACTTTTTCAAGACCTGGTCAACCAAAGAGCTACATTAGGCTGCGACTGTCCTCATGATCCCTAGGGACTGCTTTCTCTGGGAAGCGCATAGAGTGCTTTCTCCTGCCCCGGGCTGTGCAGCGCTTCTGTACTCTGTCTGGGAGGCAGCATACAAGCAAACAAGACATATGACAAGAAATGTCATGGAGGTAACACAGGTAGGCTGAGACAGCCTCCCTGCCAGCCAATCCAATGGAATCTGAAATGGTGAGCACATTAGGAAGTGCCATTTGCCAACCAAAATTAAGCCCTCAAGGCACATATCTGTACATAAGAGCATCTGTAAACCCATAAAGAATACATTACCCAACAGGCACTCAACATCCTTGTGCTCACTAGGCATGTGCAGGGGAAAAAATAGGTCAAAACACACCCACTTGAAGAGCATTGTTAGCAAAACAGGAAGAAGGGGAAAGGGTTTGCAAAATTATGGAGAAATGCATCCTGAGCATCTAGTGGTTTTCACCAGGTCAAGAACAACATTAAACCACAGATTCCTCCCCTCCACTTGTTGCTTTATTTTGTTAAACTATAGTGTTGTGTGGAAATCGAGCTTCCCACTTGTCCCCTCCATCCTTCCTTGTCGCCAATGTACTGGCATGACTCCACCTCTACATGCAGCCAAGGGTAACCCAAACTGAAGCTTCACTGAAAGCAGCCCTTCCTTCAGGGAAAGAGGGCAAGAGCTGATGCTTCCTCCCCTAACAGGAGACAAACGTCTAAAGATCCACCTCTCCCACTGTTGCGGTTTGACCTGGCAGGCAGCTAAACACCACACAGCCACTTGCTCACTGTCCTCCTCCCCAGTGGGATGGGGGAAGAGAATTGGGAAAAAGAAAGTAAAATTCATAGGTTGAGATAAAGACAGTTTAATAGAACAAAAAAGGAAGGAAAAATAATAATAATAATAACCAAAACAAGTGATGCACAATGCAATTGCTCACCACCCACTGACTGATGCCCAGCCCGTTCCCGAGCAGCAATCGCTGGCCCCTGGCCAACTCCCCCCAGTTTCTATACTGGGCATGACGCCATATGGTATGGAATAGCCCTTTGGCCAGGTTGGGTCATCTGTCCTGGCTGTGCCCACTCCCAGCTTCTTGTGCACCTGGCAGAGCATGGGAAGCTGAAAAGTCCTTGACTGGTGTAAGCACTACTGAGCAACAACTGAAACATCAACGTGTTATCAACATTATTCTCATACTAAATCCAAAATGTAGCACTATGCCAGCTACTAGGAAGAGAATCATCCCAACTGAAACCAGGACACCCACCCATCTGACAGGGACACGGCAGTCACCTTCCCACCCTGTAGCTCACAGGCACACAGTAGACTGCTGTTCACAGGGGACGCTGGCTGTGGCATCTGGCACAGGGGAAGACTGGGAGAAGGAGAGATGTGAAGTGGTGCACAGGAGGGAGCAACCAGCCGAGGGGTGGCGGGGCCGTGGGAGACCCTCATTTGAGGGTCACAGCCCCGGTGCCAAATGCAGATGGGCTCTGAGCTCAGAGAGAACAAGAAGTCCTTGAGCCTGTGGCTCTGGGTCCCTACCTACTCGGCCTCATGTGCTAGGCTGACTGATGTAAACTGCTTTTGGAAGATGAAGCACCTGTCCTTTTATGACAGCTCTGTCATTCCTACAGTACCATGCCAGGTCCGTACTAAACTGCTCCCTGGCTTCTTTCCAAGGAGAGGCCAGCATGTGAGATGCCATTGCCATTTTAAGCGCAGCTTAATGCCCAGTCTCTTTCTCTGTGCATTTTGTAAAAAAGGCCTCCCTGTTTTTCTCTCTGGCTCCCCACTGCACAGCCTGTCATTCTGGCCTCCAGATCCCCAAGTTTCTGTCCTGTGTCCTGCTGGCTTCGCCTGTACAGCCAAGTCATCATTACAAGTGCTAAGGCAGCTACTGAAGCTCTCGCCCTTCAACTTCAAACTTCTGGCCCACTTCTTGGCCAGCGTTAACTGGTTTGCAGCAGCCAAAAATCTGGGAACAGGTGCACAGTTTTTCCTCCAGATACAATTCAGATTGGGTCTGTGCTTGAAAATGTGATGTAGCGAGACAGGACACAAAACAGGGCTATAAAAGTGATACAGATAGCTATGATTAGACTCCAAGAAGAAGAAGGGTGAGAAGCCTAGGTGAGCCACTATAAGTCAGGAATGGAATGACAGAAGGCTGCTAGAAGCCTTGTTATACATGAACAGCAGGCTAATTTAAATGAGAGACAGACATGGGCTGAGAAGGAGAAGAGTGCTTTGCATGTTTCTTCTATTTAAGAGTTCAAGCTGCACTCAAAGTCTTGGAGGTAGGTACAACAGCTGGGAAAATTTTCAATGCATTTCTTCCCGTCACTGATTTATCCACTTACAACTTCTGGCAGGTAATGACCATTGCTACAGGTCAAATGGTCACTTGTAATAGGTCGGAAGAATCTAGTAGGCATCCACATGAAATAAAGCTGGCAGCGTGAGAGAGGGAATCCTTCCTTCATGGCACTCCAGGCTAAACAGAGCAGCCCTACAGCTGCTACAGCCCTACAGAAAAGACTGGCTTGGTCTCCATAACTCAAGAGAGCGATAGCTCATGGAGCAGACTTTTCTTTTTTTTACTGCTCCATTCCTGCTCCAAATGGGAGGCAGACCCAACTCACATGAATATGATCAACAGGCCAATATCCAAGACATTTGCAATCTTAGTACAATACTCCTTCTATTTCAGTATTGAGCCATTTCATCTAGAAAAGAGGAAAACATCGAGTGATCTTTCCAATTTATTAAAAAATAAGCTATCTGTCATTTAACTCATCATCATTTAATTAATCATAAAATTCCCCATTGTACGTGAACAGGAAGCTCCACTTCCAGCAGCCCAGACCACCTGCTCACAGCCTTTGTTTTTTTGGGGGGTGGTTGTGTTTGATTTGGACACCTCATTGAAACCTGGCCTTTCTTGCCCGCAGCTAAAACATAATGGTGCAACGAGAGGTCTGTCACTGAAATGTTATTATAGAAACACTACTGGGAATTGTGCCATGGTCAACTTTAACTTCCCCGATACTATTTGGGAAACAAATGCTTCTAATAATAAACTTGGGCCCAGCTAGCCATACGTATGATAGCTGCCAGATTTCTTCTCAGTAGTCACTGAGACAAAAAGAGACAACCTCAGATTAGTAAGTAATGAAGACACGAAAAAAAACCCTGGGCAGCATTGGGCTGAGTACTCAGCAACTAGTTCCATTTACATTGAACAGAATAACAAACAGGAGCAAGTTGGTAATTACATTTTTCAACTTCAGAAGGGCAAACTGTGAAATTAAGGAAAGTCATTAGTGAATTTACCTGAAGAGCTGAAAGACTTGAATGCGGATGGAGATTGGAATATATCTAGATCAAAGGTATAAAACCTATCCCACCTATATATTCCAAGCAAGAGAAAAATCTTGGGCCTGAATAAGTGGGGAAAAAAAAACCCCAAAACACTACAGAGAGTTTCTTAGGAGTCACAAATAGCAATCAATCCTGGTCAGCAAAGATAGCCATGCTGTAGCGATAGAGATGCATAGGATTTAAGGCCAGATGTCAAAAGTCAAATGAGCTAGGACATGCAAAAGATGATTGAAGTAAACAACAAATAAATCTTCAGCCATTCACAGAAAAGGAGAACATGCCTTAGGTAAGATAATATTTCCCTACTAGAGGTAGGGAAGCACTGATGCAGGTGTACAAAACTCTGGTGTTTTCCCCCAGAACGGAGTATATGATCTGGGCTCTCACACTTGAGAAGAAAACACTTCTGGAGAAGCTGCAGAGAAGGTTTACATGGAAAATGGACAGCCTGTCTAGTGAGAGCCGCTAAACAATGCTGGCATGAGAACAAAGGGGTACAAACTGGCTGTGAATTTAATGAATTCCTTGCCACAGCAGAAACCTGGAGGCTTGTTGGTGCCCTCGCTCCGCTTTCCGCCTCTCTGTCTGCAGCACATTATCCTTTGGCTCTTTGGCCTTTTCCTACAAGCCTCAAGTTTGCTGTAAAGCTTGGAAAGACCCTTAGCACAACATAAATTGGTGGGGTATAAAGGAAACGTTTCATGGACAAGAAACTTGCTGTGCCAAGTTGCATGGCCATGCCTCAAACCTTCCAGGTCCTGAGTACTACAGCTCTTCTGATGCAAAATCTCTCCTCCTGCTCTTCACATCCACTCCGGTAAAGGACTCCACCCTCAGGTCTGGCAGCCATCACCTTCAGTCTTGCTACAGAAAACATCCCCTCTTTCTTGGGAACCCACTTGCCCCTAGCTTTTTTGGGGAACTCCCCCTTCTAAAAGGCACAAGCATACCTCTAGCCTTTTCACACTTTGTGGAATAAAGCCGACTTAAGCCTGCTACCCAGGAATCAGAGCCTGGGGCTCTTGCACCTATTAAAAACCAAGACAGCTGCCCTGCTGGGTACTTAAAATGCCCATGTGCCTGTTACGTGTTGTTGCCTATGTTAGTGGGAGGACTGAATCAGATGACACCAGTGGTCTTTTCGGTCCTGGTGAGCGCTCGTTAACAGCGAGACTGGAAATTACAGGAAATCATAAGCGAAGTTCAAGTGATCCCCCTTGCAGCACACGGCAGGGCAAGCAGCCCTGCTCATTTGCTGTTGGTTGGCATAAATAAATCTGAAGCAGGTACCTGCACTCTTGGCGGATGGGACTCAGTATGCCTCTCTTCCTGTCTTTGCCTCCGTGGTATTCTTGTCCATGCTCTGGATCTTTGTTATAAGCAGGAAAATGATGGTGATCCACTTCAAATTAATAAAAATTTTACAGCAGTTCAATATGTAATAAAAAGGTAACGTCCTCAGTCCAGACTCTCGGTGGTGCTTAGCCAAATTGTGCTGCACAAATAACTCAAACGAGCCTCTAGCTCAGCAGAGGAGCCTTGCCTTTCAGTCAGCTCTCGCTGGGTAAAAGCTAAAAGCACTGGCAGCAGCTTTTAGGCAGCTCAGACAGTCCCTGCCCCCTGTGCTGACCTTGGCACAGGCTTGAACTACACTCTACCAACTATACGCTACTGCAGGCATATTTAACCTTGATCCGTACGTAAATGTGGGCTCTTCCAGCAGTAGAGGTGAATCCGGAACACTTGGAACTGGATTCCAGTCTCCATGGAGCCACCAGTTTGGAAAGCACAACAGTGGAATCGGAACCGAGACTCTCCTTCAACTAAGAGAGGTGCAAGAGCAGCTCTCCTCCCCTGCAGCTGTCTCTGCAGGGAGCACAAGGTCAGGTTACGTCTTCAGTGCCTATTTTTGGAGCTATCTTGGAAGCAGCCTCACCGGCATACATTTAGTATGACTCCAGCACAACGATGCCACTGAGGTTTCCCAGCCTTGTTACAGAAATCATGATTTGCTACTTGGTTTTTGTGTAGCTGGAAGTGAGATTTAGAAAGCAGATACATTGATCTGCCTCAACATGCTATTTAAGTGTACAGGTAGGTGGGTGAAAACCCATCAGTGTGAGATTCTCCCCACATAATCGTCATCACGTGAAGCCCTATGGTCTTTCACCTTTCTCCTTCCCTTAAAAGCATGGAAGGGCTAAGTCAGAATACCTACAAACACACACACAAAAGAGTTTTTTGGAACTGGCCAGTGTTGGTCGTGACCTAGCTGAGAAGAGGCTGCTAACTCATACCTTCTCTTACAGAAGTAAGACCACAATTAAGTAACTTTCAGTTTTGCTACTCTCTCCCTGGCACAGCTGATGCTTGCATCATTACTCATGCTTTTGAGGTGGTCGTTGAACTTGGTATGACCATGTGGAATTGTCTGTTATCCCCAGAAAGCACAGGTGAAGCCCAGCTGTCACTGCAACACAAGCAGTGAACCACTGCAACACAAGCAGTGAACCAGATGTTGCCCTTCAGTTATTCTTGTATAAACCTAGATTTCATGTCACTGAAGCAACTTTTATTTAAATCAATATGGCTAAGAGCAGAACCCACCTTATTGCCTATTTTAACAAACATTTTCTACTTTTTTTTCTCCCAAGGGTTTTTTTTTTTTTTTTTTTCCCCAGCAGTTGGGAAGCTCAGTTTTCCAAAAGGCCTTTTCACTTTCTTGTGAATATAACTGAACCAGAGCCAATTCTTGCCCTGCAGGCATATAGGAAGAGGGAAAAGTTAATTACAGAATTAAATTACCTGGGACAAACAGCCTCACTTTGCCAGTTTGGCCAGCTATCCCATGAGCTAGAGCAAAATGGTTAACATGGTATTCTGGGGTGGTCAGAAGTCTCTATTCAAATCAACTCTAATGTACATACGTAATAGTTTTTTCAAAAGAATTCTACATAAATAAATAGCTCTGTTAAGGATTTCCCAATACAGTGCTTGGTAGTAGCTGCTAGGAAGTAGCCTTGTATCCCCACAACAAAGACAGACAATCTTGATGGACTGTTGCCTGTAAGTTTTGCTTAAACATATAGTTAGAGCTGAATGGAGAAACCAGAGAACGCTTTATAAGTGAACAGCTACCTTTAGGTGACAGAAAGATTGATCTAAAATCAACAGTAGAGTCCACATCCTACAGGTGGGTATGTTCTTGTAACTCTGTGATGGTATAGCATCATGAATATGTGGAACAAAGATGACAATTACCCCAGTGCTACTGTGCCTCTGTTGCTGACAAGCGATCACAAACAGTGATTTACAATAGAGAACAGAGAAATGGCAATAGAGAAATTTGAGAGCAGAATCTGAAACCCTGATACTACAAGTCAAAAGGTCCACTTTATTGGAAGGAAGGATCTTGTGACCTTTCCACAAGAGGCAAATGGCACGGGACGCTAGCAGTTCCAGTAGTTACATGCCCTTCACCTCTTAAAAGAAGCAGAGGTGGTCTTTGCAGAAGTCACGTTAAGGCCTAAAGAAGTATTTTCAGAAAAAAAGAGGACTCGTAAGACTTTACCTTTTCTAGATAGAGCTTCTTTGCCTTTAGACTCTTTCCAGCGTTTCCTGCTCTAACCTGAGGCTGTTCTTCTAAAAGGGATTCATCTACTGCTGTGTCTGCTTGTGAACAGACTGTGTTTCAGCGGGGGAGGAGGGGTAGGTAACACAGCCTGCCTTCTGAACAGGTTTTCTTCCATCTAAAATGGCCTGCAAAGTGGGTGATTACTACTGACATCTTCATACCAACTTAACTATCACTTATCACTAGAGCTTACCTACTGTTTTTAGAGTGCTCTCTTGAAATTTATCAAAGCATCTTTCAGTGTTAAGAAGCTTCTGCAAAATAAATGCAACTGAATGCTGCAATGCGCCACTCTCTGAATGGAAACTTTTTGCTTTCTTAAGAATAAAAAAAGGTGATTTGTTTCCCCTCTTCAAAACACATGCCCAGTTGTGTCTTGAACCAAGACACCAAACTGCTACCACACAAAAAATTACATATATCCTGATTTTTCAGGTCTTCCAGACCAGTAGGCAAACATAGAGGAAGAACGACTAGGCTACATGAAGGAAAAGAAAAAGGTTGGCTTAAAACCAAACAAAATTATTGAAAAGGCTTTCTTGACATTGCATGCGTTTAGTTAATTTCTTCAACAAGTATTACCTGTTTTTTGACAATGACTCCTACCTATGTCCAAAGTGTCTGAAAAAAAAGAGAGTTTGAGCCAACACTGCAGTTCAGTTCAGATGTGTCATAGTCCAGATCTGTCTGGGATCTGTCTGGGATCTACAGGTTCTGTGGACAACTGTCAGATGATTCTGAAAGCATTTCAGAGCTTAGGGATAAGAAGATCAGGGCAAGCTGTAGCTATAAAACTGAGGAAGTGGATCAGTTTTTATTTAAGCCAATGCAGATCTGATGTCACCAAGAGACATCAAGAGGCAGAAATTCTGTGAGAAGATTTGTATTAGCTGCATCTGACTCTGCAGCTGGTCACTGCTGGCGACATTCCCTGGCATGTTCAGCCGTGATGCAGACCGCTTGCTTTTCCTCATCTGTAATTGCAGTTGTTAGTGAACTTTTAAGGAATACATTTTAAATCACACACAAGAGGCACTTTTCCCTTGGGATCCTGGTTGAACTCTTGCTGGTTTACTCACTGAGCTCCTCAGAAGTTCAGCAGACAGCCTTTGGGAAGTGCTTCTGGTGTCTTGGCCTGCAGACAGCCTACTAAGCAAATTTTTTTTATTTCCCCAAAGTCAGGACTATCAGGAGCCCTACAGATCCTGGCAGCCCTCTTGGGAAAGAGTGTTCAGGATTTTCAGATTCCCTGCCCAATAGTCTAGAAATCAGAGAATGACAGATGCTCCCTTCCCTCTCCTGCCATCCCACTACGTGGGCTGAAAGGGAACAAACAAGCCCTAGCTTCCATAGCAAACCCAGGGGCTTTTGAAATTGGAAGCCTGCACTTTCGTAACCTTCCTCAGTCCTAATTTGTTGAAATTAGCAAACCAATGTTTTTCAGATTGCTGTTCTGCAGAGAGCTGAGCGATTATCTTTCGTTGCAGTTTGGAATGAAAACAGAATTGCTGATTTTCAAAGTCACCTGCCATGTGAATTTACTGTTCTCTCATCCTGCCTCTGGTTTGGGAGGCATCAGAACTGTGTCTTTGGAAAGACAGACAGGTAAATACAAGCCTGAATAAGAGGTAATTAATAATTGTCTACAGATATTACAGCGGCTAGTTTGAAGAGGAAAAGCTTCTGCCAGATAAAAAAAATATGCATTTCCAAAAATGGCTCTAACCTTTGCCATGAGAAGAGATTTAAAGGAAAAACAATATTAAAACTACAGTGAACAAGTTGTATGTGGAGATTTGCAAAAGTATATCTAGTATGACCACCATTACAGCTGGTTTCACATTACTCCTTTAGTACTTTTTTAGTGATCAGTTTTACCAAAAATGTTGAAGGTGTGATGTTTGGCTGTTGTGCTAATTAAACTGAGTAAAACCAGCTTTCCCTAAGCAACAGGAGAGGAAAAAAACCCCATACCTCTGACTAGGAAATAATTTCTTAAATACCATAAACCAGAATTCAGAGAGCCTGAATCAGACTATTTTATCACCAGCTTCTTTAAGATGAAATGTATCCACAGTCCTCAGAGACAATAAAGAGACAGCCAAGCTGATTTAAATACTGGGAAAACAAGCAGAATGCAGATCTGACCATCCTGATGTGTGTCTGTGGTCTAAAACAATTCTACTCCCACGCATGTGCTTAAATTCTATACTATGAACTTTAAACAGCCTTTTTTTTTCATCAAAGCAAAAAAATTAAGGATGGAAGATGGTCCGAGTAAGCAAGCACTCATTTGATTAAGTGTATTTGATAGTTATGCCTGCTGAAAAGGAACAGAAAATGCAATGTAAAAAAGATAAATAAACAATGATTGGTATCCAGTCCGTGGATCTTTCCTCCCCCCTAGTTGATAAATCAATTGTGATTGTTATTAGTTCTTACTTTCAGCAAGCTACTTTTCTGGCAAAATTGGTACAGGTTTTTTTGCAGGTTTCACCTAGGCAGGATAGTCAGACTCACATTTACTAATAGTTAGGCTGATGGGTGTGCTTTATCAACCATGGAAAACACCTGTCCATGATATACCAGTGTCAAAAGAAAAACAAAAAACAAACCCCAAAAACTTATTCATACTTATAATACAAAATTTCTGCTGTTTGTTTATATGCCTGGAGTCTCAGCTGCATCTAATGGTTTATCTTGCTACGTGTTTTATCCCCGAACACAATATGTTCAATTGTCAATATAAAACCTGCCAACAATTTATTCTGTAAAAAGCAAAAGACCCAAACCTAATTATTACAAATCATAGCACATCTGTAGACTAATGAAGCACGTTTGATAAGTTTATCTGTTTGTCCTGTTCATCAGTCACCTACAAGCAAATCTTGGCCCTGTAAATTTTCTCATTTGTAATTACTGCTGTAATTTTGTAGGAAAAATTGCAGGTGGATTTGCAGCATCTTGGTTCAAAATTCATTTTAGTTGGCTCATATGAATGTAATCACTAAAAAAACAACCAAACAAACAACAAAAAAAACCAAAACCAAAAGAGGCAAGCTTAGTATCTAGTTAAGAGTTTTGTTCAAAAATGGACCTTGACTGTTTATAATAGTGCAACAGTTGCAGGGGTAGGTCACTCCGGATAACATGAGAAACATTTTGTGGCGTGCAAGCAGGCATGGGGAGGTGTCGGGGTGGGGAGGTGGCAGGTAGCATGAGGGAGCTCACGAGTGAAATTTTGATTCAGGAAAGGACATGATTCAGATTTTTCAAGAACTGCCCAACAATTGTAGAAATGTGTTCCTGGGGTGGCCTAACAAGCGCTTGTCGCACTCAGTCAAAGCCCTGTTTACTCCATCAGACAGAAATAACTGGAATACGTTGCTGATCTAAGTAGCTACAAAACCAGTCGACTCTTCATTACTTGAATTAGTTAATGAGCGCAAAGTTGCACTAATGATTCCTACAAATGAAAACGCCTTTAGGAAACAAGAGTGGTCTGGTCTGTGCCACTTGACCCAGCTGGCTTCTAATACCAGTGGCGAGAGTCCATAAAGTTTTGAACACCATCTCCGTAACACTAGCGGCTTTTACTGTGCTACTTACCAGCTGCGCCCACACCCTTCCTCAGGAAAGGAGGAA
>VZTL01052240.1:0-14777 GCA_013400535.1 Scopus umbretta | reverse complement strand
AGGATTCCTATGAACCTGCCATCCACCGATATAGAAGGAAAGATTTTCATCTTTTTCTTACAACCTTCACATCACCTACTGTTTCAGCTCAGTCCCCAAAGCTTTTATGTCTCCCTCTGACACATACTGAAATACCAACTTATTTTAACTTACACTTTCATGCAAAACCTTTGAGCTGCCCTCTGTTAAACAAGAGTACTTGTCCAACTCTGCAAGCCCTCAGCATCACTTTGAAGTCACAATCAAGGCTTTGGGTGATAAACTGGACGAGACTGGCTCTTTGAACTTTAGAAGTAATCGAAATGCCAACTTGATGGGGAAGTTTTCTGTTCTCAACGCATCTTTTTATTCCAATTTTCTGACAAGCAACTGCATTAATTCAGTGCTCAAAACAAAAGTATCAAACAGCCTCAGTGATAGCATTGTGCCTGTCTTGGTCTGAATCAGACCTGATCATGTTTCACTACCTTAGAACATGCAGTGTCTCTTGTTCTTTTGTTAATACCCTCTTTCTGCATAAATTCCCATTAAAAAAAAAAAAAAAAGAAGGTAGACAGCACCTAAATACATGCAGCAAAGAAGCTTCAGGGCCCTTTTCAAAGTACAGGTAAAACAACAACAAGAAAAGAAAATTAGCAATATTTTTTTCTTCACTGGAGGTCACCTTACATAAACTTTTGTGAAGAGTTCAGTTCATCACATCTTCTTGAAATCACTGTAGCCCTACAACCTTCTCTAGAACCACTCTTGTTTGCATCATTAGAGGTTTTGGCTACAAAGCAAATCTAAATAGCTTCACTCTCATTGAAAGCAAAACCCACCACAAGACCCTCACTACCACAACACATACAGGTATGAAAATGGATGTCCCACTAAGTGATACAACGTTCAAAGTCATCTCACCATGTAAATTTTCAGTCAGACTGTAAAAATTGACATGGAGATTTCAAAGGGAAGTCAAGATCTTCAAATTTCACCTAGTCCACTAAAAACAGGTAAGGTACATTTCCTCAGATTCAATTCTTGTTCAAGCAAATGCAAGAACCAATTCCAGGTTTCCCTTTTGGCTTTGATCTATGCTCCGAGTCCCTTTTCCTTTTTTATTTCCAAAGAAACAGAAGAGCACAAAAATTCAACAGCATGCACACAAGCTGAAAGGCCTCACCCTTCATACCCACACTATGCACTGAAAAGGCAGATCAAAACATAAGCTGTCATTTTCTTGCCCCTTATCACTGTTGAGTTGTTGAACATCTTGCACACATCAGTACGTGCTCCTGTTCTCAGTACTGTAGAGAGAGGGAAGCTGAAATAATGTGGTGAAGCACACTAGTTCAAATACTGAAAAGGAAGCTTGAGCTACTCTCTACAATGCCGGCCAGCACAATTTGGTTGTACACGTATAAACAGGGCTACAAAAAGTCTCTCCTGTGCAAGGTGCCATTTTTGATGCCCTGTCTGCTAATCGTACCATCCCCACTGCTGCAAGGGCAAAGTATATGGCATTTGGCTGAAGTTTCAACCTTAAACCGCTGTTAGAGAGGAGGCCCTCGCAAGCAGTTAACGGAGAGGATTCAGCACAGAAACATTAGGATTGTTTTTATGCTCTGTCATTCCTCCTCAGCTCCACCAGAGAGTGTGGCCTAACCATCCTTCAGCGTCCAGCCCGAGAAATCATGCTTCTAAGAAGTCTTCTTCTTAGAAGTCTTCTTCTTCTTCTAAGATAAGTCATGCTTCTAAGATTCAGCAGCAAGAGCAAGACGCTGACTTGACAATGTGGTTGCAGCAAAGGAAATTCCCTCCAGATATGAGAAAAAATTCTTCCCGGTGGGGGTGGTAGAGTGCTGGGGCAGGAGCCCAGGCACGACGGGGAAGGAGGTTTTCCACATGCGGCAGGACAAAGAAGGCCCTGTGCAACTTTATCCAGCCTGGGAACAGTGAACCCCTGGGGTTGGATTAGAGACATCCAGAAGTCCCATCCAACTGAATTACCAGATGTTATCAATCAAAGTTTGCACCCAACCCAACGCAGAAAAAAAAACCAACCCAACATTAAATGCTCATCATCATGAATGCATTTTACACGTCTTTTGGCCTCAGCATTTATTTATTTTTTTCCATTATAGCAGTGCCTAAGAAACCCACTCAAAGAGAAGAGCTTTACTATGGTAAGGAGCATGGAAGTGCACAATGCACACTGATTATCGTGAAAATGTTTAAGTAAAGCCAGTGGATGCAATTCAAGAAGAAACTGAGCTATCACAGCCAGCCCTAGATAAAGAACTGTGGAAAGAGCTGCTTAGTGCAGCCAAATTAAGCAGACTTACCACAGCCCCTAAGATGGTAGTGCCCTTCTCCCTCAGCCACAGATCTCTCCTGCAAATAATGACACGCTCCTTCCCTCACTCTTATCACCAGGGGCTCAAGTCTCCTGGCTCATCAGGGATCCTGTCCTCCAGCTGATGGCAGAAGACAGCCCAGCTCAGAGGTCTCCTTCCCATCCTACTTGCAGAGCTTCAGCAGCTTCACAGCATCCTCTGCTGTCAAAGAGCAGAATCAGCTCAGAAGTGAGGAAATGGACTATGCCTTCAAGTGAACCTTACCGCTTTACACAGAGCTCCCCTCCACCCCCCAAATTACCCTACAATGAAGAGACAGATAATGAAGCCCTCATCCATATTAGGCACAAATCTCCTTGCCTTCCACAGAGCCACCCTTGAAACTGATCTCCTCTTGGGTGCTACAGGTATATACCAGAAATACCAGAAGCTTACTGTTTCCAAGGAACAGTTCCATATCAGAGTACAAACTCTACAGGGCTTTTGAGGTAGCTGTTATTTTTCTCAGCCTAACCCTCATATGGGTCCTCAATCAATGACAGGTTTAATAAATGTCATTACTTATTAGAAAAAAAATAATATGCTTATTTAATCACATAACATTAGTAAATCAGCTATTTGATTTGAAAGAAGACTCTTATAGCTCGGTTCAGCACAGTACCATCAATGGCTGTACTGTCACTTACATGTTTGCTTGAGGAAAATTGTCATTTTGTTTGCTAAAGCCTTTTGTCTTTGTGCCAGTTGGTTTGTTGTACTGTCCTGCTGTTGATACAGATGATGTCGAGGCAGTTGAGAAAATAGAAAGTCATTTTAATGGATCTGGTGCCAACATTAGCACCGACAAAAATCAAATGCTGAACAGTAAGTTGGTGCTATGCCGTACCTTTCAACAGCTAACTCTAAATAACCCTTTTCTCCTTTATTACTCTGAATTCTTATTCTATTAGGAAAAAAACCCAATACTTCAACTTGAGAAAGAACACAGAAGGCATAAGCACGTGCCCTCTCAAATCCATGGGAAATATTTCCATTGCACTAAACTGGCAGTCCCACAAACTGGTCAGATTCTAAAAAAATCATTATTGCGGGTAGAAAACCAGCAATGCCACACACAGGTGAGCAATTCCACTCGGTTCATAGGACAGCTCAAGAAAACACATCTTTATTCCTACTCCAGCGATGCCCGGCCCCGTACAAGCCTTGCCTCGCATGACTCTGCAGCCTCAAGCAGCTGCACTGACAAAACCGCGTTGATACTGGTACGCAGAAACGTTTTTGCGGGCGCAAGGACGGCTGCCCCCCGCGTCCCAACGCCGCACCGGGCGGGCTGCGGCACCCGAGCGCTCCCTCCACCGCTGCCTAACCGAGCTCGGGCCGGCGGCCGCCGGAGCACCCGCACCCTTCCACCGCCCCGCGGCCCCCAGCCCGGAGGAACTCTCCCGTACAGACGCAGGCATCTCTTCACGCATATAACCACGTATTTCTAGATCGNGCAGCCCGGGCAGGGGGCAGCCCGGGCTCGGTCACCCCGGGGGGCGGCGGCGGCGGCCCCGGCGCGGGCTGACCCTGGATCTGTCAGGTGGAGGCGGCATCAGCTGCGTGCTGCAGGACGGCGAGGTCTTCGAGAAGGCGGGTGTGAACGTGTCCGTCGTGTTCGGGCTCCTGTCCGAGGAGGCGGCGCGGCAGATGCGAAGCAGGGGCAAGTCGCTGAAGGCCAAGGACGGTGAGGCGTCCGGCGGGCAGGGGGGCTGGCGGGCCGGGGCGCGTTCACCCGAGTATTCCCACGCGGGGTACTTTGACGGCAGCGTCCGGCCTTTGAGCAGGAGGTGTGGAAGGCCGGACTGACCAACGCTCGAGGAAAGATTGCATTAGTGGTGGTTTCCAACCGCTAAACCTGGCAGGTGGAGTTTCATATTCCTAAAAAACTAGGTATTGGAGTGCTTCTCCCTCTGTCTTGCTGCTTGAAGCAGCGTACTGTAGACACAGGTTGTTTCTCAGAAATGACGCTGTAGCTCAACAGTGAACCAGCGCAGGAGTTACGTACCAAAGAGGTAGAGAGCCAAAAAGACCCAAAGGCTACGGAGGATTCAACCCATGTTCACGTAGCAAAGGGTAATTCTGAGGATGGGGGGAAGGGGGGTGGAAAGCCTTAGCAGCGCCTTGCGTTTTAGGTGATCTTCATCTAATGGGTGCTGCAACGTATTGTTGTGTTTTAGGACAAATACCCAAAAAAGCATTCGGTTAGGTGCACAGAAATGCATGGATGGGAAGGCAATTGCACAGTGATTAATAATTACGGTGACCCGACACGAGAAATTTTCTTGTAGTGGAACGGTAGCTTGGAACCTAAGGAAAAATAGCCGTGTTCCTTAAATGCTAATAAATGAAGCTACTTGAAAAACTGACTTTTTTTTTCTGTGTGTCTCTTTGTCTAGGGAAACTGCCTTTTTGCGCCATGGGTGTAAGCTCTGTTATCCATCCAAAGAACCCTCATGTTCCGACCATGCACTTCAACTACAGATACTTTGAAATTGAAGAAGCAGACGGTAAGAATTTTAATCCAAGAAAGCACGTATGAAAGGTATGACTCCACATGAAGGAAGCGTGAACACGTGGCTAGGGTAAGAGGTTAAGAACCGGTCCAGTTTTGTTCCCAGCTGTGCCAAGAGTCTGTTACAAATTTGTCCATTTGTAACATCGGTGCGATGCCTGCATCTGGTGCAGTAAGGGTGTCTGCCGTTTACGTTTTGCAGCGTACACCAGGGGTTTCCAGACTTAAAGCGCAGGAGGTTATAAATAAGTGTAAAACATATTCAAAGGAGCAAGTCTGGAATTTAGCAGAAGAAAGGTCTGTGAAGGACTGGTAAGCATTCTGGTCAGGTTGTACCTTTGTCCCAGAAGCTGGGAGGACAGACGCCGTCAGAAACATGGCTCTCTACGTGCACTGCGCCTTTTTCCCCCCCGAGTTTCTGCAACTTGCCGCTGTCAGAAGCAGGACTCTAGGCTAGGTGGTCTAACACCGAGAGCCCGTCTGTACCTTGTGACAGTGTACGTACCATCAGAAACTCCAAGAGAGTTTTCTTATTTTGCCAGAGCATTATGGATCGTTTCAGTCAGTTACTTCCCTGGATTTAATAAGGACGTTTCCTTTCTTTGGCATGCAGTAAAATGTTTCTGGAATCTTGAATAGGAGTTGCCAGCCCATCTTGTGAAATTGATATCCTGTAGTCAGGGTGAGCGGCCCAAAATACTGAACAAAAGGTTTTCACTGTTTTGAAATCTGTTTCGTGTTTTCCTGAAGTCACTGGTCATCGCACTACCTCAAACTCAAAGTTTTTACAACTGACGTTTAGGAACACCACTGAGTAATGATTGTGTTTTGTATTGTAGAAGTAGTTGCTAGTTCTTGGTGAACCACTAGCAACGTACTTCAGTTTGGAAGTTTAAAAGAAAAATGTTGCTGCTTGCCTCTCTCTCCTACAGGAACTAAACAGTGGTGGTTTGGTGGTGGGACTGACCTCACTCCAACTTACCTGAATGAAGAGGATGCTGTTCATTTTCACAAGACTCTGAAAGAAGCCTGTGACAAGCATGATGTGAAGCTGTATCCCAAGTACAAGAAATGGTATGTGGGGAGAGGTGCGCCTGGGTTCCTTTTGGGGGAGCAGAAAGCGGCACTGGATATTGCCAGTTAAGGAACAGTAGGTTCTGCTGCCTTTTGAAAAGTGTAAGCAGATCCTAAGGAAAATCAGCAAATGTGTCTAAAACAATCTCTCATTTACAGAGGCCTGAGTTTTTCAAATCAGAGGGCTGACAGGTAGGATCATAAGTCTATAGCCTGAATGAAAACCAAGCTGACTCTACAAGGTTTTGTAAGCCTCAGACTTCACTAGGCAACTTAAAAATTCCTTTTAGCCGCTGGTGTTAAACTAGGGCAAGACTTCTGCCCCGTGGACTTGCACTAATTCTGCTTACAGTGAACTCATGGTAAATGTGCGTGACTTTAGTGTAAGCTCTTGGGCCAGTGCTGCAGTTCTGAAAATCCCATTCCAGTTTTTCTGCCTTCAGTCTGACCTTCATTACCCTTTCTTTTTTTTTGCCAGGCAGGTAAAGGAGCTTATCCTTAATGTAGAAGTTTCATAGTTTTGATGGAGCTGTACTTTTTTTCCAGTGATGCATTCACTGAGAGTTCAACAGCATATTCTCTGAAGATGCAAACTTTGAATGTTCTTCTTGAGCTGAGAGATACAGGTGATGGGATCCTTCACTGTTCAGTGGGGGCTTGCTGCTCTGTGTCTGATAATCCTATCTGCTACAAGCTGTGGTATCCAGGAAGGAGGGGTTACCCTTTTGTAAGCTACCAGGTCTTGTCTGGGGACAGGAGATAAAGTGGGTGTCATAGCTTGGGTGTGAACCACTTAGTAGAGAAGCACATCTTAGGACCTTAAGACTACCGTCTTGTTCTCTGAGGAATTTTTGCATGATAGTTCCGAGTGTTTGCCTTAATGGTCAGGTTGTTTGCAGCGTAAAGTAGGTTAGTAATGCCAACTGCAGGGTGTCAGAGAGAAGGACGCCTGTTCTAAGTCTGAAGGCTGCTCAGGGGAGGGCTAATTGTATCCCATGGATAAAGGCAGTTTTCTCGGTCCCAGTATGAGTGTTTCCTGTAAGCAGCAGCTGTGCAGGGGCCTGTGGTTCTCACTGCCAGAGCAGTGTGAATCTCGTCTGAGCTTCTGCTAATTAGCATTGCCCCTTTTCCCACCTTTCCCAAACATAAAAGCTCTGTTATGTTTACCATGCTGTCTTCCTGATCTAGCTTTAAGACTTTTGTCAGGCTTGTTCTCTTTTGCATTTCTGACTCACCCTTGTTTCCTAACTCTTCCTGCTGCTATAGAAAAAAAAGCTGATCATCCCAGTGAACAAAAAAAATAGCATAGGTTATCTGTTACATCTACACGTCTCTCTCGCTATGGCTATGCCATTCACATTGCTTGAGAACAGCAACTGTGGATGGATACATGCATGGAAAACTAGTCCTAAAGGAAGGCAGGGTTTCCTTGCTGTTGATGGTTTCTGCTTCCTACTTCCCTTCCATTTCTCCCCCACGTGAAGGCTTGCAGAACATGCCTGCCCAGGCAAGCAACTATAAGCAAGATAGGGTGTGGATACAATGAATCAGCTAATTTGTAGTAATTGCAGACCTACATACTCCCAATAAATACAAAAGGCATTAATTGCCTCCCTATTGTAGGATAAGCTGCACTTACTCCTTCATAAACTTGAACATGAGCCGTGAAAAGCCACCACTAGAATGACTCCATCTCCCAAGTTAAACTATTAAAAAGCCTTTGTCCAATGAAGGCTGACTCACTTTTGATTTTTTCCTTAAGTAATGGCAGCGTTCTTATCTGGTCTTGGGTTTATAGATTCTTTTAGTTTTGATGCAGAAAACCAATTCTTTCACTAGAATGGCAAAAAGAATAAAGAAATTATCTTCCAAGTTTATTTTGAGTTCATCTGAAAGCTGTACAAATAATTTGGGATCTATATATGACTCTGGCAATGAAATCCAGAAAGAGCTTTTAGGGTGAAGTTTTGAAATCAGGTGTCCCTCCTCCTCCTCCGCCTAAGTGCAGGATATGGATTGGATCACTCCACATGGAAGCGTTTGCCATGGTGTTTGAGTGTTACGTGTTCAGTGACTGTGCGGTGATACGTAGCCTTGCAGAGACCGTTTTGTCAGACCTTTTACTGTAAGTGAACGTAGCAGTGCTTTCCAGGTGATGCTGTACCGTCCTGGCTCTCAGCAGTCAGTGAAACAGTGCGGCACCTGGCACCGCAGGAACTGACTTTTCATCAGTTCTTCACTAGTGCCGTCCCATGCCACATAGCGGTTTGGAGTTCTGTTCGTTTCTTCGAATATTGTGGACCATGTTAATAATTGTCTGCTACCTCTTCTAGGTGTGATGACTACTTTTATATCAAGCACCGCGGTGAGCGAAGAGGGATTGGAGGCATATTCTTTGACGACGTGGACTCTCCCTCCAAGGAGGAAGTATTCCAGTTCGTGAAGAGTTGTGCCAAAGCTGTCGTGCCTTGTTACATTCCCATTGTGAAAAGGCACTGCCATGACCCCTTCACACCAGAGGAAAAGCTGTGGCAGCAGCTTCGGAGAGGACGGTGAGTACTGAGGGAGCAAAAGAATACATGGGAGGTAGATTACACTGGTGACAAAANNAAGGGGGGGTAGATTACACGGGGAAAAAAAAAAAAAAAAAAAAAAAAAAAAAGAACTAGTTTTTCATGGTTGCAGGGTGTATGTTGTGTTGTGGGCTAAGTTTGCCCAAGTGCTCTAAAGCTCGCCAGAGAATTTCAGCATTTGTGTGTACAAAGCTATTCCTTATATCCAATGCTAGATTGCCAGGGAGGGTGCAAAGAAGCTACTAGCATAACCTCGTCTGTATCCCCTACTCTCACATGTTGCAGCACAAGCAACCCATGCAAAATGCCAGTTTCTCTGCAACTCCTTCAAAAACCAAGAGAAGCTGCTGCTTTGTAACAGGCAAAGGCGTGTGTGGTGTCCTGAATCCTGCCCCCTCCTGCAGTCTGGTGATGTGGGATACAGGGCTGCCCCGAGACATGAAGAGCATAAGGGTGAGGGAGTCATGCTTGCTCTTCAGTAATGAAGCTAAACCCCAGAAAGTCGTGGCATAACTGTACCCAGGAGTACTTCCAGCTTCCTACATACATATTTATTCTATCTGATCTTGGCATTGAAATGAGGATGCCGTGAACTCTTTGCAAAGGAATAAAGATCCAGAGGGGTTCTGTTTTTTCTGGCATGGTCCAAAGTCACTGTTACTTAAAAGACTTTTGAGGATGCTTATTAACGTGAACAACCATTAATGCTGCAAAAGCTTCAGTATGTTGGTAGATACAGTTGTACTCCTTTATGTCCTGTGATTGTGTAAGTGTATGGAGAAATGAGAATACACATGCTTTGTGCAGAACTGGGGAGTCTTTAGTTTCTCCCTCTTCTGCAGAGAAATCTGTGAGAGTGGCATAGAGAAGGCATAAACATTCAAGTTTTGATCATTGGCCTGCAGCAATTACTCAAATAAGCACATGTGCTTAGTTTGGTGAGGCTGTTCCTGGGAGTGTTGGCCTTTCAGGATCCTGCTAAGCTTATAAGGGGGAGTAGCTTCTTTAGGTTGCAGCCAGGACCAGCTCATGCAGCCTGCTTATTTTCCTGGATCAGTTTGCAGGTTACTGGGCTAGGCTAAGCTCTCCATTTCTGCAAATAGATAAAATTCTCCTCCCTTCCTGCACCTCTGTTAAGTACCAATACCTCAGTACGAGTTGCTGAGATTACTCCGGCTGAATTGTCACTGCTCTGTTCCTATGCTGGGGGCAGAAAACTGTCTATTCTGGCCCTTACAAGTCCCAGCCAGCACTCTGAAGCTGTCTGACCTCTGTTGCTTTCCAAGTCTCCCCAAGAAACAGAAAATCTTGTTCTGACCTTGTTGCTTATGTGTCTTTCAGTATGGAGGACTGAACAGTACAATTTTTTTATTTTTTTTTTTTTCTTTTCTCTCTCCTGTGGTCATTTCCAATTCCTTTAGGCTCCTCTTATGTCTGACACCACCACAAAAAGGAGTACTAGCCTAACCAAGCTAAACTTAGTGTCGAGCTTGCAAGCATGGTTGAGGCCTAGGAGAAGTAAGCTAGTATAGCACCATGTGGAATGCTCTCCTTGAATAGTTTGTCTGCTCTTGTCTGTTACTTCCTATGCTTTGTGGAGTGGCAAGGTCACACTTGGATTACTAAGCAGAGGATGCTAGAGAACAGTTGGCCCCAAACCAGGGTTCGTTCTGACACCCAACACAGGAGAAAGACAGGCTGGTTTTGTTCGACGCCTGCTAGTTGACAACAGCACAAGCAACTCCTGATAATAAACTTGCTTTTCTGTTGCATTTCTTCACTCCCTACAGGTATGTGGAGTTCAACTTGGTTTATGACAGAGGGACAAAATTTGGCCTCCTGACACCAGGATCAAGAATTGAAAGCATTCTTATGTCTCTGCCACTGACTGCAAGGTAAGGGCATAGATATGTGGAGTTGCAGGTAGGCACTGTTCGTATTAAAATACTTCATAGGATTAAATCAAAGCCCTGTCCTGGTGTCCAGTCCCTTTAACGGTGGTTAGTTCATGCTTGATACAAGAACTGGCCAGATACAGGCAGATGCTTCGCTGGTCTGCTACACTCGCATCGTTGCCAGTAATGATAAAAATATCTAGAACATAACCTAGACATTTTTTGACAAAAAAAAAAAAAAAATAGTGCTGTTTTTTGCGCTTAGTACCTCTTGATAGATTGCCCCTGCTCACTCCATGGGTTTTTATTTAGTAGCTCTTTGAAACCATGCGAGCTTATGGCAGTCCTGACAAGCCTGTGGTAAGGAAATTCCAGTTTAACTGCGTTGTGTGAAAAAGTGCCTCTTTGTTTTCGATTCGCACTTGATGACTTCATTCGACTTTTTAGTGAGTAACCAGACTTTCTTCCTGTTCATTTTCTCTGTAGCAGTTCTTATTTTACAGACTTCTGTTTCTTTCATTGTCTGTTTTCCAGGCTGACAAGTCCCCCTCTTCTTACTCTTTGCACAGTAGCTGTTCCATACCTTTGATCCCATTTGCCACTTTTCTCTAGGCTTAAGTTTTCTGTACCCTTTCTGAACTGGGGATAAGGAACAGACAACATAAGCTACGTATGTGTAACCAAGATGCAGGTGTGCTGCTGACTTATACAGTGGCATAACGATGTTTTAGTTCATTATTCCTTTCATAATCCTAATATGCTGTTTGCTGGTTTTGATTGCTGCTAAGCATTGAACTGGCTTCTTCATAGACTTGTTATGATGCCAAGATCTTTTCTGGGCAATAAAAGTTAACTCAGTCTCTCAATGTGTATGTAACTTTTTTCTGTGTGCATGATTTTAGATCAGTCAACAGTGAATTTCAGCCCCCATTTTATTGCTCAGTTGCTTGGCTCAATACTAATTCTTTTCAACTGCCTTTTCAGGTTTTAACCTATCTTGCTTAATCTTGCACTATCAGCAAACCGTCATTTACTGTTTATGCCCCTTTTTAGGCTGCTTTTAGATATGCTGAGTAGCACAGGCCCAATCATGAATTTCATAAGACTCCATTAGTGATCTCCCTCCGCAAGGATAACTGACTTTTGCCTGCTACTCCTTAACCATGAAGGCAGTCCTGGTCATACCCTACAGCTTCATCCCACTGCCAGCACTGGATGTGTCCCTCACCTGGTGGTGTAGCACCGCCCTACCTTTTGATTTCATTGCTGGGACGATCTGGTTTTGCTTGTTTTTGCCAGCATAAATAGTTCACTGAACAGCATGCATGGGTCCTTCCTGGGAGAAAAAAATGGAAAAAGGTTGTACCCATCCCTCTGTGACTGCTGACACTTTTCTTCCTCTGTCATACCTCTTAATTGCCTTTTCAATCTAAAGTGGTCTTCCATCAACTTTGTTTTTAAAACCAAGATTCAGCAAGGACTTGTAGTGCTTCCAGTCCAGCTTCTGGAAAAATTTGCCCTGGGCAGCTGCAAATACTGCATCAGGATCAAATGATAAAATTTGAAGCTGGTGATTTCCCTGAGGACCCATGTCCTCACTCTCTTTTGTCTGAGTTCTTTTTTAGCTCGTCTTCCTCATGACACTAGTGTGTCACAAGAGACTGCTAAAAGATCTTTGCAAATAAACCTGAATGGATTGTTGGGCAGGGGGCATTGCTGTTTCTTTTTTTGTTGTTCTTCCAGCTTTTCCAAAAGTTGGGAAAAAGATCAAGCTAACACTTCTCCTATCTCTTCCAGTGTTATTATTTGTTTTTACTGAACTTAATGATTTGTAGCCATATCTGTCTACTTGACGTGAGAGCATCAGCTGTGTATGTAGCTTTGCATCCTCAGAAGAGGCAACTCCAACTCAAGTCTAAACACAGCCTGGTGTGTTTAGACTTGGAGAGGTGGCAGCCAGCTGGGCAGTCTGAGTGAGTTTCCCCCTCTCCCTGCAGGTGGGAGTACATGCACACCCCTCCAGAGAGCTCAAAAGAAGCGGAAATCCTGGAGGTTCTGCGCAATCCCAAAGACTGGGTGCACTGACATGGATCGTGAACAAGATGGATTGCTTACACTGAAACATTATGAAAGAACGGAAACGCCTGCAAACCAGCTCATTCAAACTACTGTTGCATGGCGTTTCAGTATAGCTCTTTATACGCTTACAGGGTGCCTTAATAATTCTGCAGACTTGTTATAACTTGCAGATATGTGAACTCATCCTTTTAAGAGCGATCAGCTGATATCACCCCCTGTTGATGTTGCCTGGTGAAGGACTGGCAATGCCCTCACGGGGCTACTGTGCATGCTTAAGAACTTCCTCAACTGATTTGTTTGACTGCAAAATGGTAAACTACTGTGAAGTGTTCTCCCAGTGGAATGAAAGCATTATCTGTGCCTAAATAGCACTGTTTACTCCTAGAAAATGTTAGGATGTTTCAGAAATATATTTTTTTAAAGAATAAAGGGAATATTTGATGTGATTTTAAACCTTGAAGTCTGCTTTCAGGAAGTTGTGAAAAAGGTGGTACTTAACTATGTGTTTTTTGAGGCTATCTACATTGACTCGAGAAGGAGAAAGTGTCTTAAAATGTGCTGCGGTAGCATGACTTGACTGATGAGTAACTGGGAGACTCTGCGTTGGGGTCCTAGTCTCGCCTGATGAGAGCGAAAGGCTGGCTATCCATTTTGAGGAGAAAATCTTTCAGAACTGCACATCTCAGCTGCTGTCAGGACCAGATAGCAACCTGCCTCGGGCCAGCTCCTTTGCCAGGAAGGTAGGGGACAGATCAGGAAGCTGTTGGGTGTTGCTCTGAGGTCCTCAAAATAACACTTCATGCTCCTCCCAGCACCGGACTGAATGTCCTTCCCCGCTGCCCCTGACACCTCATCAAGGACCCAGTGGGGAAAAGCGAGGAGAGTCCTGTTTCCCCCCCTACCCCGAACCTCATCAGGGAGGCTGTGCGGAAAAGCAAGGGGTTGTCCTATTCCCCCCAACCCCATTGTCCTATTCCCCCCAGCCCCGGGGACCAGTTGAGAAAAAGGAATCTCTTCCCATCGAAATTTTTTGACAAGGCCCGAATCTCGTCAGGGAGGCCCGTAGGGAAAAGCAAGGGGGTGTCATATTCCCCCCAGCGCCAGGGACCCATTGAGGAAAAGGAATCTCTTCTCCCCGTCGGGGAATCGAACCCCGGTCTCCCGCGTGACAGGCGGGGATACTCACCACTATACTAACGAGGAGTGGGATGAGAGATTCTGGGTTTCCCACCAGGCCGTGGGACGCTGCCACCCCTGGTGGGTTTCCAGCTGGTGAGTGACTGTTGCCTCAGTGCCCGGCCACCTCATCTTCACCGCCCTCTGCTCACCGAAGTCAAGCTTCCCCTTGGGCTACCGTGTTACGCTTCCTCCTTAAAAAGAAGGGAAAAAAATCGAACATTACCTAAAAACCAGAGATTTTTTTCATCTCTGAAGAAAAATACTGGCCCGTACGGGGATCGAACCCGCGACCTTGGCGTTATTAGCACCACGCTCTAACCAACTGAGCTAACCGGCCACGCTGCTACGGGCTTTTGTGCACTCCCACGGACAGACCGCGGGTGGAACCCCTGCCGGGAGCCGCTGCCGAGCCCGCTCTTTTTAAAGACCGCTTGGGCGGGTCGTTCCAGTGGAAGGCTGGCAGAGCAGGACGGGCATTAAACCGGGGGTGACGAGAACGGCTAAAATGGAGACTTTCAAAACTTTCATTTCTCTCCACGCCTTTACCGGCGGCACGGAGCGGATCGGCAAGGATGGCACACGGACACGGGCCTGCCCGGCAAGTGGCGGCGGAGGGGGGCAGCCCCACGGAAACCCCCCGCCACGCTTTCCCCTTCCGCTCCCCAAGCGGCTGCCGGCCCCGGGAACACGCACGCCGCCGCCGGTCCCGATCGCCTCCTTCCCTCCCCGCCCACGGCGCGGACGGGGCTCCGGCGGGAGGAGGGGGAGGGAGAAGAGGAGCGGGAGTGCTAAAAGGCATGGCCTCCTCCCCGTCGGGGAATCGAACCCCGGTCTCCCGCGTGACAGGCGGGGATACTCACCACTATACTAACGAGGAGTGGGGTACGAGTGATGTTCCTCCTGCCGAGCCCCAAAATCCGCCTGCGGCCGCCCACCCTGGGTGTGATGGCACCGTGAGCAGAGCGGGGATACAGGGCGCTCGTTCGGGCCCCGGCACCCCAGTAGGAGGCAAAGGCTACGCAATGGTGTTGGGGTGTCCCTCCGCCAAACCAACCGCTCCGACCTTTGTATCAGGAATAGTGTG
>VZTL01052237.1:6202-18278 GCA_013400535.1 Scopus umbretta | reverse complement strand
AGGGGAGAGAAAATTTGGATGAGTAGCAAAAGGAAAACACAGAAAAGCATCTATTTGGAGTTGTATAGCTGGTGTCATGGAAGTTTATGAGTGTCTCCATGTCTTTCGGCAGTTCAGTTACTTCCCTTCCCCTGCAGAATCTTGTTTGTGTATTGCATAGCTGCATGTTTTCCAGGGGATCTTACTGATTGAACATCTTACCGATGTTTTCGGAATTGAGTCTTCATGTGATGGTTCGAGAGGGATAGTATGTGCTGTTTTGAGATAGAAACTTCAGAGACTTAGTGCTGGATCTGACTGACTTGTTGAGGCAATAGGAGTTTTCAGTATTGACAAAAGAGAGTCAGAACGTCAGAAGCTCATAACCTGCTTCTGGCAGATAAATGTTTTTCTTAACAGTGATGCTATCAAAGGAAAGGCTCAAAAGGAGTAAACTATGGCAACTAATTACTATGCCAAAACAGTTACGATAGAAATTGTGAAGTCTGTACAGACAAACCTATGCAGATCGAACTATAAATATGCAGGGTTTGAATGTTTAGGTAATAATCTTTACAAGCATTGTGATTTTCTATGTGTGTTTTGTTGTTTTTTTTTTTAAAAGCCAATAGGATGTTTATTTTTGTTAGTGAATGGTAGTTCAGGCTACTTGAAGTTTGGGGTTTGGGTTGGTTGGTTTGTTTGTCAAAACACAGTCTCACTAATCTCCAGTCAACATGAATTCAACACTACTTGTGGTCTTACCAGTAAACTCTGTTGTCAGATATCATCACAAGGACCGCCGCTACACTAATTGTATATGCCAGACAGTCTCTAAACAGCGGCCAACAGGATAGCCTCGAAACCTGCAGATCACAGATTCATTTACTTTTCTTAAACTTGTCTGTAATACTTTCACTAAGTGCTGTAAATGCTGCATCAATATGTTGTTTCTATATTATGTAAAAATTTAAGATTCTTAGGAATGACTCGAGTATGATACTTAACAAGTTAGTGTTTTTAAAAACTTTCATAGCAAGCTATCTTAAAACTGATTACATGCTGGTTTTGCTACTAAAGAATAAACTTGGCAGTTGTCATAGTAAGTCTCTCTTGGCTTTTGTTGGCAAATCAGAAAGGATAACCATTTGGCTCTTAGGAGCAGAACTATCAAAGTCGATACATACCACGCTGGAAAACAGCCCACAAGCTGCAGAAATACCAAGAAGATTATAAACTGCTGATCCAAGGATGGTGCTGATGCCGATATCTCCCTTTGTCACGAAGACTCCTATAAGGAAAGTGAGTCTCTGGTACGTTTCAGTTTGGCATGCAAGGAAAAGAATTCTAGGTTCTGAGGAGTCAAAATGTGTTTCTTACCTAGAAAAGCAGTGACAAGCTCTGGAGCAGAGCTTCCAGCAGCCATAAAAGTTGCTCCAGCAACATCCTGAGAGAGGCCAAGGCCTGAGGATAGAGCAGAAGAATTGCTTAAAAGATTAAATACCTCAGCGGTCTGTACCCTTCACTTGGCGTTAGTATATAATGTTAGAAGCTACTACAGTTTAATAGAATGAGCTTTGCTTACTTGCATACAGTTGAAATTGGTAAAATCACATATTGAAAACATGGCCTTGTTTATTGGGCCAATTAATTTCTAACTTTATTACAGAAACTAGTTTAAATACCAGAAAAGAAGTACTGATAATACGATACAGTTGAGCATGATCTTAAAATGTAAAATAGGCATACGTATGTGGGCTTTAACTCTGTTTCATATGGGTGATAATTGTAGGGAAATTCCTCAGACTCCAGTGTGATATTGCTACATGATCCATGTCAAGCCTATCTATCTTCCAGGGAAATCCGTGCTACTGCGTCTTCACGTACCAGAAATACTAGTTAAAATCAAACCAGTGCTGCGATCTTAAAATCAAATTTTCGCTTCGTGTGGACAGTGTAAGAGCCTGTGTCTTGCTTGAATGAAATGAGATTTTTGTTCTGGTAAGTTGACTGTGTCTGAAATGTAGCTCGCTCTGTGGATCAAGTTCTGCGCACTAAGAACAGGGACGTATGGCTAACTATGGAAAAAGTCTGACAAATGCTTATTTATCATCAATAAAAAAAAAACCAACAAAAAACCAACCAAAAACCCAGCTCTACAGCAATATTCAAGCTTACATTTTCTGTAACTGTTCTGGTCTGGAGAATGTTTTCCAGTGTTCAGGGATGAGTTTCCCTAGGGGATTTTTTTTTTTAATTCTCGGCAATGAAAAGCTGAACTCTCAGCCAAGACCATCGCTTTAATTCAGTGGTCTGCTGAAGCCAGGGGAATTACTACAGGTTGATTAGATTTCATAGAATGGTTGTAACTGTGGTATGACACAGGAGGGAAGAGTATACCTTTAGTATGTAAACAGTAGCTCATCCTGATACTTGTTCACTACTTTGAGAGAAATACAGAAGCTTGAGCAAGGTACTGAATTGCCACGTTTTAATATAGGGAGAGTTTTGGTTTCTTGTCCTCCCTCCCTGCCTTTTTCTTTTACCGGTAACCTGGGCATATTACCGCTCACCCCAAAGCTATATCATCAGCTTAGGTAATGCGGAGGAAGCTTTAATATTTGCCACCAGGCATAAGGAAAGAACATTTTAGATGAATGCCTGCGCAGAGTGTAGTCAGGGTATGTTTTTTCAATATGATATTGAATATGGTATCAAATTAAATACTGTATTGATAAGTGTGACTCGGCACGGAGACTCGGAACTTTCTTTAGTTTTGTCTCCAGAGCGTTCTAACTTTGAGGCTTTTTTAAGGAGAATGTTCTACACCAAGCCGCCTAGTTTTACGGGAAGAAGATCGGGATGTTCACTTACATTCACTGATGATCTCTAGAGAAGGCAGGAAGTAATCATCGCACACAATGGACACGGCCAAAAACATGTAAAGTATAATTAGGAAATAGATAACGATTCCTCCATCCTTCCTCTCCTGTGGCGTGAAAAATCCTTCGGGGAACTCCGATGTCGAAGAAAGGACGCAACCCGTCCCGTTCTCTGCAAATCGAGCAGAGCGGCGTTACCCATCCCCGCAACACCTCTCCCTCTGCCAGGCTGCGGGCGTTCTGCGGGCTAGCCCTCCCTCCTCCAGCTGGAGGGCGGCCGGGGCGGACTTCCCTCCCTCGGGCAGGGCTGGCTGGCGCTCGGGGCCGAGGGCCGCTGCGCCAACACCCGGAACGCGGAGGCTCGGGCCCCGCCGCGGCCCCCNCGGGATCCGCCGGGATCCGCCGGGCTGCCTGCCGGGCTGCCTGCCGCTCTGCGGCCGTCGCCGCCTCCCGCCTTGCGTCCGCCGGGAGAGCGCGGGGCTTTGGCCACCCACCGGCTGCTGGCCGCGCCAGCCCTTGGGGAGGCGGGAGGTGAATTCGCGCTTGCTCCCCTCTGCCCGTTTTCCGCTGTGACGGTTTGCGTTTATTCCCACCGATCTGCCGAAACGCCCGCGCGGGGCTGAGCGAGCGCCGGGCTCAGCCTTCGCCGGGGCGGGAGGCGTTCACGCCGTTGAGCCGACCCGCACAGCGAGAGCAAGGCCCAGGCCTGCCGCGCAGCCTCGCGCCCCGTTCTCTGAACCTCTGTGTCCGGTGACCTTTCCGCAACGAGGTCATGTGTGTAACTGAGGAGTAAATCGGAAAATACAGTCTGTGAAGTCGCCCCCCCCCCCCAGCTCCTCCCCGGTCACTGGTTTCTCGGAGAGAGCGAGCTGTGTTTCCGTCGAGTCGCTCGCAGACGTGTCTCCGTACGCCACGTCCCCATTATGCCAAGTGACATCTTCAGGTGCCCGTGTTGTTACCGATCATTTGTTAGGAGCAGGGCTGATGCTTAAAGTTGTGAGATAGAAGTGCAAACTGGAAAATACTCTCTCGCTTCGTTGCATCTAATCCCTCTAAACTCTTCTTGTTCCCCGCGTCCGTGGGGTTTGGCTAATACGTGCTCAGCCTCTCCCTAGGATACAGGAGATGGGATCACGTGAAAAAGTGGATATTCTTCTGGACTGAATCGTATAGCTACCATTAGAATACGAACACTGGCTCTCAGAGAAAACTTTTTTGGAACAACAAATTCTGCAGCAATTGCTGTTGCTTATTTCTGACCCCTCTGCGGCCCAGAATGCCTTTTACCAGAGCAAGAATGATTTTAACCATCAAGATTTTTAGGGGTGACAACTAACTTTCAGAAATGAGTTCTCCATCCTCTCTGAAAAGCAGACTGCTGCAGAGTTACGGCAGCTGCTGCTTCTCCTGCTTCACAAGAGGAAATAAATCATTCTGGTCAAGAAAGATTTAAGGATTTCCTTCTGAATCCCACTTTCCACTAGAGTAAATAACAGTGTGAATTTTCCTGTCTAAATTACCAGTGGCTCTTTCCTTACATAGGTCAACAGAAAGGGTTTTGTAAGCAAGGGGAGCGGCTTCCTTGCCACTGCCTCTCTTCCTTACAGCTTGTCATTTGCCTACTCTTAAAACCTCAGCATGGTTTTCTAATATCAGCTGCTTCATTTCAATTTAGAAATTTTTTTGATGGCGTGCGCTTTTCTTATTGCTTTGAATTACTTACGAGCCTGGCGTTCTGATGGGAATGAGTTCTCTGGTACAGCAATGTGCTTGCTGTGTAGTTAGGAAAGCTCAGTCATGTGATTTCAGGATTTAGAGGTTTTGCTAAGCTCTGGTTTTGCTCTGTGTTCAAGCTGTCATTCCTTTCCATAGGCACCCCCTCTCCATGCATAGCTGAAGCAAAGCCAGAGCTTTGATTTTACTGAAGACTGAAGCCCACTTATTTTGCTAAGAAGTTGTGAGTGAGGTTGCTGCGCTCACACCTTCCTTGCCAAGCACACCCCTGGAGAGAGCAACAAACAGGAAAAAAAACCCCGTAGCCTCCCAGCACGAGGAACCACGCGCTACACATCTGCGTGCCTGACCCAGTGCAAAAATACTGACAGCCAGAGTGTGTTTTGGCCTCAGCGTGGCTGGCTGCCTGGCCTGGGCTATTTCAGTCTGAGAGAACGTTCTGCAAAGCTGAGGTGGGTCAACTAATAGCGCAGATTTAATGCGTGCTGCTGCATTTCTTGGCTGCTGTTAAGATAAAACCCTGCTCTCCTTAGTAGTAAAAATAATAGGTAAATACATTTTTCAGAGCTTCTGAAGGAGAGAGAAGGGTGGCTGTTTGCTAGTCAGGTTGCTAACACTAATGCTCTGCCACCCACAGGGATGTGCTGGAAGGCTCCTACGGCTGCCCGAGCACGGACCTCTTAAAGGGTGAGGTAGCATCAAACTGCAGCAGCTGTAGCTCCTTTCCCAGTGACCACGGCTAGTATACATCTGAATGCCCCATTCCACTGAGGACAGGGACTTGTTTTGCTGCCCCCTAAAGCAAAAGGGGGTTGGGCTGTCTAGAGGTCTGACTCCAGCTGTGTGCTATTTAGGGGGCAGGTGGGAGAAGACTTGCATTGGGACCAGCTGTTCCAGCTGTTGTGTCTCCACGCAGCAGGTACTCATTTTCTTGTGTGTGGGGTAAGACGTCAGTACTTCTGTACAAGTCCAGGAAGGAGTTTTTTTATAAGCAGTGAATTTGCTTAATATCATTTGAGGTTTTTCTCTTGCACTTTCTTCATAATGTCAGCAGACAGGACACAGATAGGGAGGAAAAAAGCAGGTCAGTTAGTTTATCAGAACTCGAGGCGAGTGAGAGTCCTTGTTGGTAGGATCAGTCCTCAGACAGAAAAGATGTGGGGATGGCATGATGAATTCATGACTAGCTTAAAAAAAACACAAAAAAAATTCTTTATGTGGGCTGGACTCCAGTCTTGCTGGGGGAAGAAAAAGGAGGTAGAAATCCTAGCAAGGGAACTGCAGCTAGCTTAGGTATAGGTGATCATATGTGCCTGTACAGGAATGCTGAGTTTCTTTGGCTTCCTTAATTATAAATGCACTTGCAATTTTTCCTCTAACTTAAGCTGCAACCTACCGTTTCAATCACAGTTCGGTGTCTGTGTCATCTGTTCCTTGTGGTTTTAGTTTTGGGGTTTTTTTGGTTGGTTGGGGTTTGTTTTTTGGTAGCAGCCTGCAGAAAATTAGCCCCGTCTGGGTTTGGATGAGTGAGCTTGGACAGCCCCAGGGCTAATAAGAGTGCAGCTTGGTGTTAGCTGTACCCTAGTGTTGTGGCTTCTGTTCCAGTGCATGACCCTGTGCACAGCTGTGCTTTTCTTGTGTGATGGTCTGTGCATATATAGACCGTTTACGCTCCCAGTCACAAGGCCTAATGTGCTGGGAAACAAAATAAGTGAAGACGTTTTCATCCTCAAAAAAACCCCACCAACACCAACCAAAAAACCCAAACCCCGACATTCTTGTGATAATCTGGTGTCATCCCTGCTTGGCAGAAAAGAAGCCGAGGATGAAAGGGGAACTGGCTACCTGGCCTACTGCTGCGATGGGAGGCTGTGCTAGTGCTGTTCAGAAGGTTGGTTTCCACGCTCCCTTTCTTCTGTTCGTGCTGCTCGCGTGCATTCTTTGGAGGCTAGGGTAACTAGCTGTGTAAAGAGGTGGTCTCTAAAAGAGCTGGTAGAATAAATTTTCTTACCCTGAGGTGCTCAGATGTCACCCTAAGGTGATGAGATAGATACTTTACTGTTGCAAAGTTAAAATGAGTCTCTTCAGTGTGACTCCATTATTCTTCATTTAAAAGATAAATATACTGTCATTGTCAGACCAGATATTCCCCTTTGTCAGCATTTCATGGCTCACTTCCTGGATCTAGGTAGATTGATGATAGCTGTTTAATATTCTTTCCTCCATAACCAGCGATTTGAGAGTTGCTAACTCTCATGATGGCTGCTGTTTTTCTTAAAGCATCAGTTTGATGTACATTAGCCACACAAGAATCCTAGCTTGCTTTCTAATTCTTTCAAATAAATAGTTGTAGAGGAAGCTTGAAAATGGGAATCTGAACATCTAATGCTGGAGGCAAGTAAACACATGACAATATTATTTTCAAGCTGATCTCATGACTTGAGGAAGGGATGATAGGTTAATTCATGGCTTTAGAACAATGTCAAAGGGAAGGATTTGATTTCTGACCCTTAGCTCCCTGAAATACACAAGAGCCAAATGCTCTTGCTGTGAATACCTCTGAAGATCACTAGAAGATACAACTCAACTGCAATCCCTGGTGACAACCAGGAAGGCTGCTGAGCTGTGAAGGAATGGCGTGTGGTAGCCAGCACAAGCATGTGTGAGTCAAATTTCTTCTAGGACTCTTGGCCTTCATGTTCTGACCTCGCACTTGTGGTGAATGTTTTTTATTGACTCTAAGCTGTGAAGTTGTGAACAGTGTATGTTTTTAGGTGGTCCGTAATTAGACTTCAGTGCTAATGCATCTGTGAGCTAAATGCAGGAAGCTTCCAGCTTTTCATTTGTGCTGTCTGGCTGCCTCCAGCTGTATTTCAGTCACTAAGAGTGAGCGACGAGGCTATTTTTGGCAGGCAGACCATGGAAGCATTCAGGTGATGTAGTCAAGGGGAGGCAGGTGAGGGTGGGGAGTTGTTTGAGGCTACTGTCTTCTGTGGGGATTGCAGTTGTGGAATATTTTTCATGCAAGCTGTGGAGTAAAGTCACTCCCTGTGATAGTGTAGATCATAGCCTGACAAAGGCAGAGCTTGACTTAGGGCTACCCACAATGTCAAAGAAGCTAGAAGCCCTTTGGCAGGATTTTTTGCTTGCTTGTTCTCAAGTGAATGCCTGCTGAAAGGAGCACGTACTATTGTTAGCTGGAGAAGATTGAATCTGTTCATTTTGGTGCCTGGGGATTTCTATTTTCCTGGTAATTCAACCATACAAAATTGCGCCTCCCATCTTTGGGCCCAAAGACCTCTCTCACTTCAGCTGCTGTCACCTTGGTGAAGCTCTACAGTAGTTCTCATGGTCTTAGTTTGCTCACTGGGTGGTTTGATCATCTGTGCAGGACATCGAAGGAATCTCTCAAACTGAAAATGAAACATGTCCCAGATTAAACGTTTTTAAGATTTAAGTCAGTATGAACTTCTCCGGTAGTATTTGAATGTTCCTCCATGTTAGCTGCTTTCCTTTGGTTAAAAGTCCTCATTAAGACAATTGGAATGTGTCGTCAATGTCAGTGCTTGTAGTATCACAGAACTGAACATCTGATGGTGGTTGACTAGACGGATCATATCAGAAAATCTTGCTGCAAAGGCTAGATACACGTATACATACTGCCTATATATAAATGCACCTATATATACTAGGAGAGCAGGGCTGCTGCTAGCCAGTAATAATGCTGCAGAGAAGCTGCTTTGTATAATTCTTGCTTGGTATCTCAATATACCCAGTGCCTTTAGAATATCTTAAGGCTGTGCAACTCGGAAGGCTCGCATAATCTAAAAAGGGTAGAAAATTGGGGATGCTCTGCAAATAGAGCCAGCGTACTTCAAGCACCTAAGTCAGGTGTTTGCACGCAGGATGGCCAAAGAATGGAGCAAAACATTGAGGTGTGTGAGGGCAGCGCTGTGGATAATAGTAGCATTGCACCATGATCGCTTGAGGTTGCTCTGTTCCATCCCTCCAGTAGTTTGTGTATAGACCAAATACCCATCCACCTCTTCTCTTTCTAATACAGTTATGCCAGTGGGGAAGGTAAATACATCACAAAACATATGGAAGAGTAGATACAGGCAATGAGTGAGTCACGTATTTCTTTGATAAAAGCTTGGTTTTGGAGTGGGGGTGGTGGCATCCCAACTATGCAAGGTCTTGTTTCTGTGGACAAAGGAGAACCAAAGAGCAGAAAACTGCTTCCTTACCTGCAATTTCTAAGCTTGTCATTTCCTGCCAGTTTTGTGCACCAAGGAGTTCTGGTCCCTCTCAGAGACTTTTGCTTCCCCTTGTTTTCTTTCCTCTTCCTGTTGACACAGACACTTCAACAAACACTCGTGCTTGTAGTTACACTGGAGTATACGCTTGTTTTTCCCAGTCTTTAAAGTCTGTGTTTTCTATGACTTTTTAACTTTAGCTCTCACTCTGGCTGTCTTGAGGCTTGGCTTCATCTGCTGCCTCGGTGTACTTCTCTTGAAACGTTTTGGAGATCAAGATGTGCATTGAAGGCTGTGTGTCACAGCCTCTGCAGTTTCAGCGAGTCTGCTGGGTTTGTTAAAGTTTTGCTGCGGTTTTTCATTGTGTTGCTAATGAAACAGTCTAGCTGCTCTGGCAACTTTCAGCTGACCTTGAGTTTGCAAGTACTTAAGAATTTACATTCTATATAAATAAAATGGAAATTATTGTTCTTGTGATTATAATATTATTCTTATGGTTATTGCCTGTAAGTTCTGTAACCTCGGTGATATCTCAGGAGATAAAACAAACTCTCAGTACGTGTGTCTGTATATAAGCAACATCAAATCTTGTTTTCTCCAATGCGATGACTTCTTTTCATGTATTCCTGTAACTGAACAAGCATTAGAAAAATAATTATTATTGACATACTAGAGAAGAGACATGTTTAATTCTATCTTATAGGCTATCAAGTTGTTTCACCAGATAACATCAGCATGTACTAACGTTATTTACAATGTAATAGGTGTTGTTGATTTGAGGATGTTTCTCTGCTTCAGAAACTGATTGCAAAAAGACAGTGTGTTGCAAAGTACTCCTTGTATATGTTGGGTTATGTTACTGAGCATCAGTCTAGAGGAGACTCCTTGCATTTTAAAGTACCTTCAGGTTTTGGTGCAGTGTCTGTGATGCTAACCTTTTGTTACTTTGTGCGTGTTGTGATATGCTCTTGGAAATTATCTCTTCCTCCCCTCACCCCAGGGCAGCCTTAGGGGTGAGGCCAGCAGGGAAAAAAAACAGCTTGGTTGCTTTTTGGCTGTGCTTTTGCTGAGGAGGGGAAAAGGGAGGAGTGGAGAACAGTTTTCTCAGGAGGTGGAGCAGGGGCCTTTGTGGCAGCCTGGCTAGGCAGTGTAGCATAAGCCTGTTGTGTCTTCTGCAATGAAGAGGGTGGGCAACAAATTGAAGAGCAGAAACTTCTGGTAAAACATAGCTGGGCAGCTGCATGCCAAAAAGATGGTCTAGATAGATAGCTCTGTGAACCCAGAGTTTATGAAAACTGGCTGAAATTCAGCTGGAACTTCTTGACAGCTCGGTTCTCCCAGTTTATACTTCGGGTAGACTTCATGTAAATTATACCCAGACTGATATGCAAGTTATACATGTGTGTGGATGCTTGCCTTTCCTCTGGAAACACTGAGCTTTACATGAGGATGAAGGAACAAAATCAATTCTGTGCTTCTGTTGAGGAGATGACAGAACTATTACTGCTCAAACTGAGCAGTGCTGACAACTGAAGCATAAAATTCCTGCAAACTCTGAGAATGTTTCTCTTTAGAGAGCTTTGGTGCAGTCCCCCACTGCTTCCTCATGAGGTATCTCATCACCAGAAATGCAGTTTGTGTATTGCCAGAGGACTTAGCTTCTCTCAAGCTTGCATAAACTGCTGATGAGTTACTACTGATTATTCCTTCACAATGCTAGCTTTAAAAAGCTCCACTGTGAAATGGAGAATATTTAAAACCTCACACATTTAATAGTAATTCTGTCACTGCTGTATATGCTGGAACATAATGTTTTTAACATTCTAAGGCGACTTTTAAGTTTTTATCAGACCTTAAAAAATGAACATATTGATGTCTTAATTGCTAGCACAGAATATATAGATAATACTGTATCTTTCACAAGAAGCATGTTGTGCTGACAGAGGAACTGATGAGATAGAGCTGAAACTTTTCCCCCTCAAGACAGAACAATTATTATATCCTTATGTCACTAAAACTGGTTTCTCATATTCTCGCATATCATGAACTCTCTATGATTTAGGGTTTTCTCATCCGTTTTAAAAGCTTCTAACTTACGCATCTGTTCCCTGGCCACTGGAAATGTCATTTTGTTGGGGTCAGTTGTCACTAATAAACATAATTGGGAACCATGGAGACAATGTGCATAGTATAAGCAAGTTTACACAACTTCTTCCATGGACCATTCTCCTTGTAAGCAGGCGATGGAAATGGTGGCCGTGTCCATGCCTGCCATCCTGTTCCTGCTTACCAAGAAAGATGTTTCAGTACTGACTGGTTTACTGATAAACATTTTTTACAAACAATTCCTGGCTTACCTTTTCCTGGATCATTTTTAGACATTCCCATCCATTGCCAAAGCTTTCTCAGCTAGAACTTGACTGAATGAAAAGCTGATTCAGCATAACAGGCTGGAAGCCACTAGCAGGAATTAAAAAATGGCGGGGAAGTAAGGAAGCAGGTCAGCTAGAAATGGAATAGACATTCTGTTGATGACAACTGGTGAATCCAGTGGATCTGCTTTCAGATGCTTTGGCTCTAATCTGTTGTGTCCACCCGTGACCCTCTGCACTCTCAACTTGAATGAGAATAGCTGGTTCAGAGGTCATTATAAATGTAAAGCTAGTATTTTCCTTTCTCAAGTCTGCTGCTCCTGAATTTTATCTGCCACATTGAGAAATTTGTAGTTAAATGGACAGGGTTTTTTGCACCATATTTTCCCATCTGTTTGAGGAGAAGCAGTGGTGAGAGCTTCAGCTTTGTGAAATATCTCCACACTTTCCCCAAATGCATAATTTCCATTAGCTGGAAATACATTTTTATTCGTTGGTGTTTGAAGAGCTTGGGCTGGACTAAGACTGTGTGGAGCATCTCATTGTGCTTTTCTGGTGTTTATGCCCACTGAAGCCAAGGCAAAATCATTTGGAATCAAGGAGTGGCTTTAGGTGGGTTCTTCTTGTGTTTTCCTGTGGAAACTTTGAGAGATCAAATACAGTCCTCTGGTCAACATGAAGGAGGAAGCAGTGTCTCCTAGAGAAGAGTTGAATGTGTACATCTGTGCTCCCTTGGAATTTAGGGACACTGACCTGAATTCTGCTAATGAATGAAGTGTGGAAGAGTATTTGGCAATATTCAGCTGTGCAAGAACTGGTCATTTTCTAGGTAGTGGCAACTGCTACTTTTTTT
>VZTL01052236.1:0-27326 GCA_013400535.1 Scopus umbretta | reverse complement strand
AACAAACCAAAAAACCCCACAAACCTAGGCCAGATCCCAAGTATTTTGTGCACGGAATGGGCTGAGAACAATTGACCAAATGATTTATAACAGGTCTTTTGGCAAGCATCTCCTCCTGACATCCAGCGACTCCCCAGTGCTCACCGGGGCCCTTCCCATCAGTGCCTGGCACAGTGTCCGCGCGAGCGCTTACCCATATCTTTATTGTCCCGCTGTGGATGAACAGCCTTTTTCTAACCCAACTGTGGCTTAATAAGCTTCTCCAGTGAGCAGAGATCTGTAAACAGCAGTATCAGTTATTCTGTCTGACCTGCAGTACAAAATTGTTTTCCTGCTCATGAAGGAAATCTTCAGAGCGGAGCTGGGGATACACAAACGCAGCCCCACGTAGACCATAAATAAATATATATAAGTGCACGCGCTCTTTTATTTTACATGCCTGAAAGCTAGAAATAATGTCCGATGCTCAGAAGAAAGGAAATATTTAGTTAAGAGAAAAAGAGCTGTAAGAAGGCAAGACAAACACTATATATTTATTTTTTATGGTGTAAATGGAAAGCCTGCGCTTTCAGCTTCGCTGAATTATTTTACAGCATATCTCTGGCAGAAATCGAAAAAATCTGCTCGCATCCAGCCCCTCAATTATTGCACCTCGCTCTTCGGTGTGCCAAAATGACATCTTAAGAACTGGCAGAAAGATTTGCCTCGGCGCTCTCCCTTGCACGCAGGAAGGCTGCTCCGCCGCGCTCAAAGGTGTCGGGAGATTTTGCAGCTTAGGTCAAAGGATGTTAATAAAGCACTTGAGTCTCCATATGGTATTTTGGCACTAAAATGTCAGCTGCTTTTCAGACACTGTACTTTAATCATTTCAGACAGGCCCCTTTTAAATGGTTTGTTTAGTTTGCTTAGAGAATAATATTTGTTATTTGGTTTTCAGAATGACTAATAAATGAACTGCCTTTGCTCGAGGAGAATAATGCCACTTAAGCAAAACCTAGTACTGCAGTTCAGAGCTATTTAATAAGAAATACCTGTCAGTGTCAGAATATATTTACTGTGCATTAGCTTTGAAGAATTGCAGAATTAGTTTTCCCCTTGCTAAGTTTACTTTATGTAAAATGTAACACATGAACTGTGAATATGTGGACAGCAAACAGACTGTTATCAATGAATTCAGCCTCCCCCGGAAAATGCTGACAGTGGCAAGAGAAACACCTCCTAACAGACACAACTGACACCATCAAAAGCGAAACGTGTGACAGCTGCCAAGGAGCCGCAGCCTCCTGCCTCCCTCCCCTTGTTTAAAAACCAAAATCCAGTCCCAAATAACACGCTGTAGTCTATTTATCCTCCTGTTTAATCCACTGGGAAAGCATCAGCATAATGAAACGCTTTTAACCTTTTGGTTTCGACTCGCGACCGGGCGGCGGCGGAGCGAAGGGCGTGCCGTACGGGAGCAGGAGCTTGGCACCGCTGCTGAGCCTCGCGCGGCGGCACCCCGGCACAGCCAGCCTCTGCCTGGGGAGGCTGCCTGCAGCGGCACCCCGTCCTCAGTGCCGCGGGAGCACCAGCCCGCGGTGATGGACCCGCGCACGGGGAAGGGGCATTGCCACTTTCCAGCAGCTCTTCAGCCCAGATCGGGAGCTGCAAATGGAGAGTATCTGCTCTACCACGCTGCGGCCGCGCCGGTCCTGTTATTCAGGCAGCTCGGCGCTTCCTTTCACGACCCAGGTACCATCTTGGGCTCTCCAGCCATCTGGGGCAGCTAGCTGGGAGGCTGATGGTAGGTTGTGTGAAGAAGCAAGTTATTTACTTAGAAACTGTCTCTGTGGCATCTTGACCATCTGGAAAGAATATGGAAATGAGACTTTTAGCGAGATGGAGCTTCTCAGTTGATAAATTAACCAGGCATCTCCAGAAGTAGGCGCAGCTGATAAAAGCATGCATTGCTAAGCACGTCCCAGCTCCCGCACACGTATATGGGTGTGAGCGAATGCGATTTCCCATCTTGCCCACACATCTGGGGACCTAAGTCACACTCCTGCAAAGCTGCCCGGGTTTCTAGGCAAACAAAGCCCGACTTCCAGCCATAAAATTCATACGCAGTGACATGAGGGGCCCGGCAGGGGCAGGTTATAAAGCCATGCCACTGAAGCCCTGCTTGCACAACCAAACCTGCCCCATGGGGACCAAGCCCAGTCACGCAGGGAAAACAAGGCTGCTTTCCACCCAGGCATCCTGATGGGGTGGCCAGGGAGGCCGGTCAGCAGGAGCTCCTCACCCCACCGCATGGAAGGTGGGGTGCGAGCGTGCACCCCAGCAGGGTGCACTTACCCGCTCCCCAAAGCTACAGCAGCTAGAGCCTGGTGCAGCAGGGGAATAACGAGTGCAGCCTGGCACACACGCAGGAACCTCTCAGCTCTTATGCCAGCCTCTTACTAATCAAAATATCATGCTAGGCTGGAGTGGGTCTGGCTTCCTTGAGCGTGAGTCATATCATTTGCTGATTGCCAGGAGAGTTCCCAGGAACTGGGGGCAGCAGGACAGAAATTACAGCCATCCTCCGAGCACTGTAATTTGTGCCAGAGCTAGACGGCTCTCTGAACCACCCCAAGACAGGACAATTAAGGCTGGCTTCAAGCCAGATGCAGGTTGCTGGGAACAGAGCATGGAGCCCCAAATTAAGCACTGCGAGAACCGAGCCAGGAGACTCTACAGAAATTTGTGAAATAGCAAAGTCCCTGGAATAGCCAGCCTGCCTTTCAAATGGAAATGCCATCTCAAGGAAAGTGTTTTGTTCTGTGAGCCACTGAGTGCTGACTTTTAATCATCTGAGCAGAGGAAAAACACCCAGGCATACCAACATGGAGAAAAGCCTCTGGGGGCTGGCTTGGAGCAGGTCAGTGGTACGGGAAACATGCTCCCACCAGTTGAGTCAATCCAGAGGCGCACGTTCAGTAAAACACTGGTTGTGCATGCCGAGGGTTGGTATTCGTTCACATGCGCCTGCTACGCTGCGCATGGCGTAAAGTTACCTCCTGCTAATGCAGCCCTCCATCTTGCTAACAAACAAAAAACCTCCCAAAAGCAGTTGGTGTATCTCGTACCTGTTCTCCTTTCAACATCACATATGAAAAGCCATGCACAATAGTGGTCAGCTCCTCTATTGCCCACTTTCTGAGTGTCCCAGCAAGACTTTTTGTCCAATGGAAATTTGGATTGATACCCAGCGATCCAATTATAAACTGAACTTTATATACCAGGAACACCAGCAAGGAATCTAGAAAAAGTAATAGCCTACTCTGCCAGCCCTGTGATAACCTCCTCCAGGAGTGAGGGTCCTGCTAAATTCCCAAATAATTTTCTAGTTTTCTGAAATCTCCCTTCATCTCATGGGTTCAGCAACAGCCAGGTGTTCTTTCACCCCAGGATGGCACCTCCAGGTTTTTTAAATGGGAGCTATGGGTACGGTGGAGTTGGAGGTTGTATCTGGCTGCCCCTGTGTGAGCCCATTCTCCCTATGTGAGCATCAGGCAGGTGGATGCCACTGGTCTCTGGAGCCCAAGAAGATGAGACTCACCACAAGGTTCAGAAACACCTCGAGGGGGCTGGAGCTGCCTTAGCAGAGCACTGAGCTGGGACCAGTATCCCAGGGTGACAAACAGAGACCTACCTGTACAGGGCAGGGGACTCTGCTGAAGTCCTGCTGTGCCTGAGCTCTGCCGGTGGTCAGCAGATGGGTGGTTTCCTCTTTTAAGGCTCAGTGGGGTCTGAAGGTCCCCTTCATACCGGTATTGGCGATTCTTGTGTGCCAAGGGACAGCATGAGAGCAGTGGCCGAACATCCGTCCCCCAAGCCCATGGTGCAGCTATAGCGTCCATTCAGATTTTTAACACTTTTCTCTAATAATTACTTTTTTTTTTGCCTTTACATGTAGGAATGCATCAAGGTCAGGTGTGCCCAGATGGCTCTGGGAAAGCCATGGGACCTCAGAGTGGGATTTACTGGCCATAATACTATGTAAACATGTATGTATTTTAAAGTCTGTGATTCTATTTTGTTAATTGACTGACAAAGGCAATGTGTTAAAGCAAAACTAAGATCTGAGAAATTATCAGACGATCTTGGATACTTGCAGTGCCAGCAGGGCTTGAAGCTGGAGCCAGCAGAGGCTCAGCCGTCTGGCCACCAAGCTGAAGGCTCTCTGTGTGGACACATCCTCAAACTTGTAGCCCACCGCAGCAGCTAAGCAATACAGGGGGACAAAAGCCTCTTTAGCAGGAAGTATCTCAAGAGGCTCCATCCCGGGTCCTGTGCTTTGTCCTTTACTGAGTAATGACTTGGGTAGTGTGAGATTTTGCCATTGCTGGAATTTCCCCAACAGATTAAAGTCACGGGGGCCTCGTCCAGCGATGGGCTCCAGCTCCCTCTATACCTACCAGAGCCCTGAAAATTTTCAGGAGTTGGAAAGGTCTGAGATGAGACCCACTCTCCTTTCATCTTTGGATCACAGGCCGCAGTGCTCACTTTGAGGAACACGGGCCTTTTTTTAAAGCACTCCTTAGGTTTAACTCCCAAGGCATTTGGAAACTGTGTAAAGGCAGGAATTAACCTGGGTTTCTAGAAAGAAAGCAGAGTATCTAATGCTTTTAAGCAGTGTTTCAGAGGCAGAGATGATCTTCAAAATGTTTTGACTTCCAGTTTTGAGAGAAACATTTTTTCTTTGAAATTAGCCTAATTAAAGGATCACAAAATTAATTAAAACGCAAAATGAAATGCAACATTTTGCATCAGGTCGAATGCTTTAAAATGAAATCAGAGATGGTTTTTATTTTGATTAAAGAACCCCCCCCTCTCCTTCCCCAAGCTCTGGAAAACACTGATCTGAAGAAAATCTCTCCCAAATCTACCCATTCCAGCTTGCAGAGAAGAAGGGCTCTCCCTGCCCCGAAATGTCAGGGACCAGAGACTCTGATCCACTTCACGCTCGACCCTTGGCTCTCACAAAAGACACTTTGGCTGGATGATATTTTAAAGTGCTTCTACTTGGTGGCAGCAGCTCGTTTAAAATTAGCAGCGTCCCTAATTGGGAAGGGGGGAGCTCTGCCTGGCAGAAATGCCACCGCTGGCCCCCGGCGTGGCGGGGGCAGCCCAGTGCCACTCTCAATAGCCATCACTGTCAGATGCGGGTTCCTGGCCACGGCTGAACTATCCACTTCTTTAAATATAGCAAGGCCCAAAATGTCAGGAGTTTTGAAGGTGGCCGCAAAGCAGTGGTGCGGGGAAGGCAGGGCCAGGTGGCGGCTCCGAAACAGCCCCCGGCCATGGGCTCAGACCCTCTGATGTACCGGTGTGACACCTGAGCCGCAGTTGCCTCCGATGCGGCCCCGTCCTGCTCCCCGGCAGAGCTGCTGGCCCAGCTGCATATAGCTCTTGGCACCAGAAAATACATTTTCCTCCGAAACCAAAAATTTCAGTTCACTGTAAACATCAAGAGAGCGGCTTGTGATCAAGCAGGCAGGGGTCTACAGCATCCCGAGGATGTGAAGCACTATTTAAGTGGTAACTATTTTACTGTTGTAATTTATTATGTGGGGCTGGTTGGTGGTGGGGTCCAGCCCCCTCCTCATGGCAGGTGTTCCCGGCATGAAGTGCTGGTGTAATGCTGGCAAGCCTCAGGCAAGCATCGCAAAAGCAGGTGGCCGTGGTCCTCCTGCTCCTTCCACAGGCTCCTGAAGGCAAGAATCGCAAGGGGGAGATGTTTCAGCCCTGGGGAGGGTGCTTAAGGCCAGGCCCTTAGAGGCTTTCAGGTTGCTAAACCCATGGGGGAACTAAGGTTCTGCTTCCCCACAGCAAAGCACCAAAATGCTGCTGCTTTTAAGCTCACGTTTCGAGGGGTGCATCCCTACGGAGTGGGGCAAGGCACATTCAGGCACTGCTTTTGAGGGAAATGCTCCATTTTTCTCCCCCCAGCTTGTGAGCTGGCCAACTGTAGGCAGCTCTGCTCGTCCCATAAGGAGGACAGCAGAACCACAACCCCCAGCTCCCGGTGCTTGAGCCAGAGCTCAGGCTCACAGCTGAAGCAGGTTCAGGCTCCACGGCTCCCAGACGGCCACCCCACTTTGCTGTCAGACATCACCTCCTCTGGCAGGCTGGTGGGCAGCATCCCCAGCTGCCAAAGGGGACTCTGCATGGAGGGACCAAAGGGCCGGCACGTGCATCGTCCTCCCTGCGGCCGGCTGGGCTGCAAAGCATCTGCGGCGCTTGTGAAACCTTATTTGTACACAGAATAACATTTTGCAGTATCGCTCGTGCTTTGCTGCAGTGCTCGGGGTCATTATACCTGGAGGAGCCAAGAATCCCCTCCACCAGGCACCGTGCCACCATGAATCCTACGCAGACACCGGTACTCCAGCATCACGGCAGAGCCCTGGCCCCACCACGGCCATGCATCCTCCTCCCCAAATAGGATGCTCTCCGGGATGTGCTGCATAGGCCAGAAGACGAGCTAAGCCAAAGCAAACCTCCAGGCAGCTTCCAAGGGGTTAAGGAGCCGCGCACACCCACTCTCCCCACGCCTTTCCAACCTCCTCCTCAAAAAAGGCAAACAAAGAGGCTCTCCTAGGCGAATAAACCCCCATGCACCTCTGCCTGCCATAATGGCATTAGGAGAAGGGCGGGAAGAGATCCTAGCTCTCTGCTCACATTTAAGCATACAAAAACAAACAAAAAAAAAAAAAAGAAAAAGTTAAAGCCATCTAAAAGTGCCTCCCTCCCCCCCAGAAGAGTGATAAAGGCTTTTTGGCAGAGCGAGGTGGTGTTTATTTTGGTTTGTGTTGTGTTGCTGCTCTGACCCCCTCAGCTGTTAGACGGCAAACTTGACAGCCTGATTGTTTTTACTGGACCGTGCCGGAGTTTTTTGCTTTGCAGAAGAGATCTGGGAGCAGTTTGCACTGATTGCTTCAGAGGGCTCCGACCAGGGACCATCGCTTTGTCCTGTGCTGTGCCCCGTGTCTCAGGCAGGACTGCAGCCGGGGCTCAGCCCGCAGCTGGTTTAAATCATCACTTTCTTCCCATTTCACTGCACAAGGCAGCGCTTGAAGATTTTCCTTTCTGTTCTGCTGAAATGTGACTCTAATTAGATGATAACAAGGCTCTGACATTTTCTAATCGTAATCCTATCCGTGCAAGGNGGAGACACGCATGCGATATCCCACACCCTCTGTCCCAAATCAGCCATCGGGTGCCGTACACCCAGCTGCGTGCCACGTGAGGGACGTCCCAGCCATCCCGGCTGGAGCCTACCTTGTAGTCCATAAGCACCATAAGGCCACACCCCCCATCACTTGTCTTGGTGGTCCCCAACTCTGCATTGCTTCTGCGGGATCCCGTTGTTTTGTCTGTGGGATCCTTTGCTTTACAGGGCTCCATGCCCAGCTCCACATCAGCCCTGCCTGGCATGGAGGCAGGCAGCTCTGAGCCAGTTTTCTGCTCCAGAAACCTCGGGAATCTCCCTTGGTGTTTCCCAGAATAGCCCCAAGGCTCCTCTAATTTTCTACAGCTGCTGCACACCAGCACAGCAGCAAGCCGGTGGCTCCACCCGGAGCATCCCTGACCCAGCCCTCGAAGGCAGCAGGGACATCGGTGGCACAGCCCCAGGAGCTGGGGGATTCCTCATCTCTGGGGAAGCCCCTACATCTGTAGCGAACAAGGCTTATTTTGTAACACTGAAACAAAGCAAAACCCGTCTAAGAGGGAAGAGAGAAATACAGGCAGCAAAGCCTGTTAGCCAAGACACTGGAGGACAGCTTGCAGGCTCCAACACCAGCCCTCCTTGCTCCCCAAGGGCAGGGAAGATGCACAGCACTATCTGTCCTGATTCACACATATCCATGTAGTTCATGTGTTCTTGAGGATAAAACAGAGCAGGAATTTTCCCAGCAGTTGGTGACCCCCCAGTTGACCGCTGGCAACAGCCACAGCCCTCCTCAGCATGACTACCTCCACCTGAGGGGTGTAGGTCCCCAGGGAGCACGCTGTTAGAGACAGACTCTTGGCGGGTTAGTACAGCCAGCACATGCCCAAGTACGGGGCATTTGGGATGCCTCTCCCCAGCATGAGTCACGCAAAGCCAGACTGCCAACACACAGAGGACTGAAGACACCAGCGAGCTGCAGCCCTTCTCCAAGAGGAGAAAAGTCTTCCAGAGATAGCAAACCATTTGCAGAGAACAATTTATTCATTCAATTTACACCTTATTTCTCTTCACAAGCAGATCATAGTCTCCATGAAATTGCTCATTGCTAGAAATTATGCAGCAAATATTTCAGGATACGTATCTCCAGCAAATTGCCTGCTGCCAGTGTTATTTCCCTATTCACAGTCGGAAATCTGAGCTGTTTTGATAGGACATGCAGCTTCCATAGTATGGCTCGTTCCCCATCACGGAGGCATGATGCTCTCCCAGCCTGGCACCACCAGGCAGCACTTCTTAGCTTAAAATAAAAAGCTCACAACAGAATCAACCTTACAGTGCAAATATGCACGATTATGAATTTGAAAATCACTTCCTATGAATAAGCCTGCACAGTTTGCATTAAAATATGCTGCTTCAGCATCATTCCTACTTGTGTACATGTTTGCTAGAACAGCCACAGAGAGCAAACCCAAAAAGGTCAGGAAGGGAAAGCGAACAAATTTATTGAGAAATTCAAACATATGTTTGGTGCTGGTTTAAAAAAAATCTGCTGCAAATACATAGATGGTGTATCCGTCACTCTTGGAGACTGCACTATACAGAGCTCGTTATATGAGGACAGAGGTCTCAGATAATTGAAAAACTGATTAATTTTTACACCTACCAACTTTGATATTTTGAAGGTTTTAATTTCTCTTTAAAATGCTGAAGATTTCTTTGAAAAAGATTTAGAATTCATACTGAAAACCCACAAAGGAGTTTTTAAGACTCTATCTTCTTATTTTAATAAAATGTAGTTTAGATTTTTTTTTTTTTTGAAATATCTTCATTAAATAGAAGAGGAACTAAAGGGCATGGTAATATAATTCACAGACGATACTAAATTAGGATATATTGTACACGGCAGTGCGGACTGGGAAATAATACAAAGGGCCCCAGAGAGATTGGAAACCTGGGTAGAAAATAAATGAGATTCAATTTGGAAAAATGCCGTCGATGCCTCTGGGGAAAATAATTTGAAACACACGGAAACCTGGGAAGCAGGAATGGCTAACAGGGAGTTTAAAACAATAACAGAGAGAAAATTGGTCTGCAAAGCATTACGGACCCCCTCTAACGCCCACTGGAGTCAGCAAAGTGGTTCCCATTTGCTGCCACAAGGCCTTAGGGATGGTCATGGCTACGCTGACAGCAGAGGCACAAGCAGAAATTTGACCGAGAACAGGCTCATCACCGCAGTCCTGGGCAGCATTGTGCCAAAACCACACGGAGGTGACCAGGGAGAGGATCAATGGAGGATAATTCAAATGATGGTGGGGGGAATGACAAGGGCTGGGAACTGTATCTGTAGCAGCCCCTGAAAGGCTGGACATGGAGGAGCAGGAGGGTGAGGATGCTCTATGGGACCATGATGAAGGTGAGGGGGAGTGGGGCAAGAGACACACAAGCTAAATTTTGAACTGCCACCTCAGAGGATGGCCTAGCAGTAAAGAGCAAAAGCACAAAGAGCTTTTTTACAGCATAAAGCTCTGCAGTCACACGCATTCCTGCATGCAACCCACTCCTGGAAGAAGACAGGCTGGAACCGAGGTTGTCCCTACCTAAGTCAAGTGTTTCCTCTTCTTTCTGGTTTTCCTTCAAACCTATGTATGATTATCAAGCTGCAGAGAAGGAGAAAACAGGAGCACAGAGCAAGTCTGAGCACAAGAGAGGAGGTGAAGAGGGGGCAGGAGCAGCCTGGTCCTCACAGGACATGCACTGAAGTTCCAGTTGTCACCAAGGGAGGAGTTGGACCAAAGCTGGATGTTCACACCTCTGTCCCGACTCACTGCAGCTCCAAACTTGCCAGCAGATGATACAATCAGGTGCTGTTAAGTTATGAGTTAAGAGAATAAAAGCTGTCTCTAATTTCACCAAGTCCTGAGCTGGAACAGGATCATCTGCCCCTGCCCAGGAGAGTGGGCAACAGTAATAACGTTACAGACTCAGCATCCTCTCTTTCCCAAGAACACTTTCTCCCAGAGACACCATGTCTGACAACGAACTCGGTCCCTGCTGATTAGGGCAGGATGTATCACCCTGAAATCACACAGCCCCATTAGAAAGATGCTTTATAGAAGAAATTCCTTTGAACAGGTGACCTGATCCAAGCAAGGAATCAGATTAATTTACGGCCAAACACAAATACTCTGCTGAGCAGAACCTGTAATATTTGGACATCCCCATGGTATGGATCATGACCTTGCTCAAGCCCCCTTATTCCCCCTCCTCTCCACAAACACATGCTTCCCCCATCCCTTGGGATCACAGCTTTGAGAAAAGGAAGTGGGGAGGATTAAGCCTTCTCACGCTGCTCTCAGCCTGCCACTTCGAGGGCTGCAAGAAAGGGGTCTGGCCCCTGCAGCATCTCCCATGGCCCCTGCAGCATCTCCCATGGCCAGAGGGCACAGCTGCAGCCTCACACCTGCAGCCTTCCTGCGGTTCAGCTGCCACAGCTATCAAACACTCGGGTACAACCCAGCTGTGCGATGTCTGAGCCACCATGGCCCCAACCCTCTCACTTGGGAGTTGCACCAGGTCACCCTACTTGCTGGATGGGCAACTGTTTTGTTTTTGTGGGGGTTTTTTGTGGTTTTTGTTTGTTTGGTTTTTTTTAAAAATTTTCTTTCTAAAAGATTTGGTACTATGTCTCCAGGGCACTCAGGGCTCTGCTCACCTGTCTTCTGTATTTCAAGAAACCATCTAAGCCTATACATTCCAGATGATAAACTTCACCTAGCAATTTTCTCCTTTTCATTAAAATTATTTACACCAGAAGAACTTAAAACAAAAATCGATTTCAGAAGAAACAAGGAGGAACAGATCAAGGACTCCTACTTTCTACTGCTATTTTTTAGCTTCTAAAAGGCACGTGCTATGTTTATGAACATGAGCACCCCATATATATTTTAAAAGGTAACAGCACAAACACTTGTTACAGTATCCATCATTTTGCTTGACCTTACAAAAAATACAGCTCGTCAGGTAACAGCATTTCTGACATTTTCAAGTTGTTTTCTTTCACCTTTGGGACAGAAATAAAATCTTTAAGCATTTTGTTGAATGAGCTTTCAGAAACGTGGCTTTGGAGACACCTAACCAAACTCAATGTTGTTTTTTTTAGATAAGCTTGAAACTATACAAGACTTTCCACCGACTCTAAAAAAAAATCTGATTTTAATTCTAGTAAGAGTTATCCCTTCCTCAGAGCATTTCAAATTAAATGTAATTATTCTTTTTCCCCAGATGAAAACTCTGGCACTGGGGTGGTTCTGGGGATGGTTTTGATGGTCCTCCCCAGAGCCATTCACAGGATTTGATCTCAAATCAGAGGGAACTTGTTTACTCTTTTCCAGGACTATTGATTTTTAGACACATCTCTGAAACAGCTTATATCTAGCACTCACAAGAGGGGTCCTTCGGAATTAAAGATGTGAACATACGACTGGCTCTTGAAGTCCCTGGGAAACCTCAGAGAAGAGGTTTGAAAAGGCATTTTCCTGCACTCTAGGACTGCCACAACACACGGTCTCTCTAGTTGACACCGAGCTTCAGCCAACAAATGTTTAAACCTTCAGCTAAGGGCAAGAGAGAAAGAGGAGGTCTCAGGAACCATGCCATGTATAGCGCAACAGCAACCGCCTTGTAGCCTTCACTGTCTTCTCTCAGGTCACTGAGAACTAGATTTAAAAAAAAAAAAAAAACCAACAAAAAACCAAAACGCTAACTTCAGGTGATTTAAGTCAAACATTCACATATCATTTTTAAAAAATAACCTGTTTATAAACTTGAATGCAACAGCACGCACCAAGGCAAAAACTTAAGTGTAATCTATCACCTAAATAAATAGAGATATGCTGCCTTTGTTCCTCAGTCGTCACAGTTTCAGGGATGTGGGATTTTTAACAGGTTACAAAAACAGAAAGCAGCATCCTTACCTTTAGAATATAGCTAACACTTTGGTTACTTAAGTGTGTTGCATCCCACACTAAAACATCATGTTAGTCTTTAGACTCGAACAAAGGCTGAATTTATATTTATATTTATATACTATATTTATATATAGTGTAAATATTTGCACATTTTGTCACACAAAGATCATCTCCTAACGCCACCAGTTTCCAGTCCAGCTACTAAGTGCAGGGCAAGGTGATCTTCACCCAGCCCAGCTGCCCAGCTCAGAAGGAACTGGGAAACCAGGGAGTCTTCCTGTCCTTGCTCACCTAGAAAATTTGAGTCCACTATGGAAGGATGAGAGCTACAAATTCTGGAATTTCAGAGGAAAAAAAGCCACATGAACCATTTCAAAAAGCTGTAGGTACTAGACCAGTAAATGTAAGCCCCTGGTCTCTCATAAAAGACTTTTGGAAATCTTCTCCATGACTACAGAGGCCTTAGACACCTGATGAAAGGCATCCTTGTCCTGTTGTGACCAGAATCTGTCACAGTCATTACCTTTTACTCAATCACTTAGAATGCAAAACATGGTTTGACAAGCTCCATTTCTGTATTTAACCAGTTTTAAAAGTATATTGTTTATTTTAATTGCATACCATTCTTCATCCAAGTACAGTTCAACAAAACTGAAGTTAAAAAACACCTAAAGGTTACATTCAGTATTCTAAGACTGAAAAAGCAAAGGTTTTGAATACAAAAATTGAACTATGTAATTGTTTAAATGAGCATGGCTTTACCATATCATCCTCCCTAGTAAGAAGTAGTGCCATATTTAATGCAAGCAGCTATATTTGGTTACAAATCATGTTTTAGCAATTATACTACACAGCAAGAATGAACAACTCTGTAGTTTTTAATAAAATGCACATGAGAAACAGGGTCTTCAATGTACATTTATTTTTATCTTGCTCGTTCATGACAAGTCATGTGCAAAAACTACTTTGTCTTGTCTTTTCCTCAGAGCAAAGTGAGGGTATATGCTCGAGCCCAGTGTAGCTCCAGCATCAGGCGAGACACAACTGTCCTGCCCAGCTCAGAACTCAGCTGCATCAGGATGTCTAAACTCAGATGTTACACCTCCACGGTTTGCAAAGGGAAGAGAGCATCAACACTGCAAGCTGAGAAGTACTCTTGAAATTTAGGGCTGGAAGGTATTTACATAGCGGCTGGGAAGTGGCACTACCACCTTCCTCGAAGGGCAGCGCCCTGCTCTCAGCCACGCGTTGCATCTGTCGCCTCCAGCGGGTTTGGCAGGTCTCAGCCTGGCAGGTTCCCGCGACTTCACACACACGGGGGCCGACTCCTATGGAGGCGAGAGCTACACCTCAGAGACCTTGCTGTCTTCCTTCTTGATGTGTCCCATGGACAAATGAAGTATTCCTGGTACTAAAATGAGCCTGTAAAGCCAAAACTCCTCTCCTCATTTTAAAGCCTACCAAAGGCTCCAATTAATTCCCATTGGCAACAGACAGGCATCTTAAACCCACCATGTTTCAGCCCCTAATTGACTGATCTGATCACTAATGTTCAGAGGAGGTGGAGGAAGGCAGGGAAGGGCAGAAGAATGTAAAATAACAGGGCTACCTGGCAAACAAATGAACAAATTTCCATCAAAACACCCAAGTGATGGGCAGTAGCTCAGTACTGTCCAGAGCACCTTTCTTTCCTACTGCCTCTGTGGTTGGTCAAATGTTGGAAAGGATCCCCACGTCAACACACTTATCTCCTGCTCTAGGACAGGCACGATTTCACCAACCCTGCTCCAGCTACCCCACGCAGCAAGTATGTTATTTTAACGTCTTTAAGTAAAGATGATAAACCAAGTCAATAACTTGAGAAGGGCAATGACTGATGAATTTGGGACCACAGAGCTGGCCACCAACAGCGAGGTCACTATGTGCAGTACTTTCCCAACAGCCTTTTTGAAGTTTTCCAAGCCAAAGCCTTCCCTAGACCCAGAAGTTCACCAACAGAGATGAGGATGCTGCAGGTCTGTCAACCCAAGAAATCCCATCAGCAAAGTAGACAGAATACAAAGGGTACAAGGGCAAAGCTATCGCAGTGCAGTTCACTTTCAGTCCACCGCGTGGATTAGCATAATTAATGAAGTATTTCGAAGCTTTTAGACTAGGAAGCAATGCCACCTAGTGAACAGGACGGCATGTGACAGACAGGGGACACCTCTGAAGGTTGGTCCCAGGGTGGGGTGTCGATGCAGCAAGCTCCCACTGCTGCCGTGGGACTCGGCAGCCAAGCCAAGCAGTGCGTATATATGGCATCAGCGCAAGGACTAACCAGCTATCCCATCCCACCATCTGCCCCCCTTGTCTCACCAGCTACACAAGCACAAGTTCAAAGACATTTTAACCAATGAATAATTTAAAGAAAAATGCATTTTCAGTAGGCCTGGAATTTAAATTTTCCTTCAACAAGACATTTAAAGCTGGAAAATATACAGCTCAAAAATGACAGATGGCTTTACAATTAGAGATCAGATTATATGGGAATTTATAAAGGTATTACAGAGAAAAAGCAGCACTGAATGTTACTAAATTTAGGATAAAGCCTGAACAGACACTAGCAATTAAATAAAAATTCCAAAAAATTCATGGCCCAGAGGCTGTCACAGCGTTTGGCAGTGGCTGACAGCCACAGCACAGCCCCAACTGCCTAACAGAGGGCAACCGGTTCCCATTCCTGCTCTGAACCCTTTTCCATTAAAAGGTCCAAATTGTGAGCAAGTCAGACTCTCCACACAAGATATTTGATGCAGCAGGTTTTTTTTAGTTTTGGGGTTTTTTTCCCCCTTAAACAAATTCCTGGTTTTGTTTAGTTATTTGCAAAACCATGTCAAGTTATAAGCATATGACCACAAATCAGACAGAAGTTGCTACTGATGTGGTTTCTGCCCCTCCTCCCCCGCCAACATTTGCCATGGTAATACAGAGTTATAAAAAATAACAGTCATGATCTATAGTAGGGCAGCAGTTTGATCAGACTCAAGACTTCTGGTATGCAAGGCTTCTCTACCAAAAAATGTTTCGGCCAATTTGTAAAATTGATGGGACTCCGGAGTAATCGTACCGGAGCCAAACACTTACATGTTTGATACAGAGGGATTTTCAGTGAATTTGATGCCGGATGGAAGGGGGGGTGAGGGGAAGGCGTTTGGTTTAACATACACATTCTTTTTGCAAGTGCGGTGCAGACTTTGCTGAGAAACGTGTGAGAAGACACTAACCAATGTGGCAGGCGACACGCAACCAGAAGACATCATGGCTTGGTCAATCCATGAGCAGAGAGCTGGAGCACGCAGCAGCACACGCTATTCTGATGGTCCTTGCGTGACATCTGGTGGTCAAAAAGTACCCCGGAAAGAACCGTTTGACTCGGGTTGCACCCACGGTACCCCGGTAGCCACACAAAAGGCCATGAGCTACAGCCCTGCCAAGAACTTCACCAGGACCTAAATGCTCAGTTTCTAATGTATGTTGTGGTAAAATGATCAAATAGTGATTTTGGGAACTGAACCTGTATGCTCCCTGTTTTCTAAATAGCATTGATCCTCTCAACATACATCCCAGTCCCTTCTAAAGATGGGGCAGCCTGTCTGGGGACAATCAAATGTCTACATGAATCCTAAGCGGACATAAATTTAAGGCATTGCATTTCATTAGCCTGAAGTTTTTCAGCATCTTTTAGCTTTATGTTCTAAAGGAAAAAAATATTCTTCTGAAGTGTGATTCACCACAGGACAAAACAAAGCTCTGCCAAAAACTAAGCCCTGAAGTCTCTTTTCTGCCCATTAATAGCAGCATTTAAAGATTGCCGCCTCGTACTAATTGCATGAGAAACAGAAGCATTTCAGTATGCAAAACTGAAAGCAGATCTCCAAAGACAAGTTTCCTGAATGAGAAGGGAATATACTTATTGAAGATACACCTTAAGACTTCTCTGTACCTCAGACTTCTTTAAAAACAAAAAAAATCCCTCAACCCTGAAACCCCAAAGAAGCCAGGAACTGAAAGGTGAGCCGGAATCGACCTAATCTGTAGGAGCCTTTGGGCAGCGCTAGTTTTTGCCGTGGAGCAGAAGCACGCTTGTCTGCTTTTCAATAGGCTGGAGCTGTCAGAGATGCTGAGGATAAATTGTCAAGCCACGACTGTCCTAAACAAACGTGATGTTCAGCTGAATGCTGCGGAGGGATCCTTTGCTGCAGTTGCTGCCTGCATTAAGTTGATCTAAAATGCATGGGCTTGAAGCGAGACATAGCATCCCTATGTGCACAGCAGAGCAATCGTCCCTGCAGAAGGCATCTCTTCCCTGCATTTCTCTCCCACTCATCCCAAAGGTTTTCATAAACAAGATGGCTCCTTGTCTCTATCAAGCTCATGTACCATAAACATGACCTGACCCACATTATCCAGTCAAATACATCGTATTTAAAAAGCTCAGTTTCTCCCCTGCCCTTCCTCCCACAACACACTTATCACAAGGCAGTGCAAACAGATACCCCAATGGATTTTTGATCCCTTCTCTCAGCCACTTCCCAAAGTTGTCCGTAAAGAGTCCCAGGTAACCTAAGCATTAGGTAAGGTCTGCAACCTCAAGAAAGTGGCACATTATGGGAGATGAGTTACCAGCAAAGCAGCAATCAAACACAAAAATTAAGAACTCATCTGAATTTCAGGCAGGAGCAGAAGCTGCTTTGCACGTGTTCTGCTTACTTGTGTTGAGAGACAACCAGTTGATTTCTCAAGATATTTCACTCAGTTTGCAACAGTTTTTAGCTCTGAAGTTTGTAATATTACATGCTCTTAAAATGAAATGCAATCCCCAAATCCTTCTAGTTGGTTACTTATAAAATCCATTAAGTTCAGGCACAAACAAACCAGACACATCTCTTTCCCTCCCAATGCCTATTACATATAAATAGTAATTATTGTTCCTGGCAAGGCTCTAGTGTCTCTTATGATTCTGTACTTTAACGATCTGATTTCTTAGCACTTTCCACTGAAAGAATATATTTAACAAGCATCCATGTTTCCTCCTCCATGATAGGATTTTTAAATTATGAATGTAATAAAGACAATGATGTTGCCAGTCTCATGATTAATAGCTTAAAGAGACATTCGTTAAGCCTTCATTCCCCCCATTATCACAAATTCACAAGCTGTATGGCTTTGCAAAATTCAGCACAGACAAGATTTAACTCTATAGTTACATAGCTAAATCAACACTTAATACAAGAAAGGCATTAATCTAGTTTGATCTAGAAAAGCAATTTAAGTCCTACCTGTTCTGTTGACAGATCTGTGTTTTTTAAATGCCACCTTAGTAGAAAGTGTCTAACGCAAGCTTTCCACCCTTATTTATGCAATATGTGACATCTCCAATCTTGTATGTTGTCAGAGCTCAAACCACAGTAAGTTATACCACTGCGGTGCCACGGAACAGAGAGCATCATTAGCGTACAGTTCAGAGTTATTGAACTAATCAACTGGAGAGGCTTCTCCTAATAACACAGATCCCCAAACAAGCTGCTACAAACATTCCCTCAACCATCACATCAGTTGCTTTTAAAATTAAAATGAAACCAAACCGCTGAAATAAAATAGGGTTTATGGTAAAACTCAATTTTATTACTTCACAGCAACATGGGCTTCATTTGATGCAAGAACACACCCACAAAACACAGTTGTTGTTCAGTGGAGTTAAGTGTACATCGCTTCCCAAGGTTTAAATTTTCATATCGACTTGAATAAATACTACAGTAGATAATGCCAATCAAAACGCTGAGAAAGTAAAGATAGGTTAAGCGTTATGCTAGAGATTCAACACAAGCCAGCAACTCTTTGCAAGCCTGTCTGGCTCGGTAATCAGTGCAAGTGAAACATTCAAAATATCACCTTCACACTCCAGAAGGCCAGGTAAGAATGGAGCAACAGTACATTAGATAGCACAAAGGTTTTGCCTCCATTCTGCAAGTATCTAACAGCTTAGCAACTGGCATTTCTCTACGTACCTTGCAGAATTAAGGCCATGTTTTGCATTTTTTTTTTAAATTTATATCAGCTGCAGAGTAATTTTAAACTATAGATTAATGCAAACAAAATGGAAACTAAAAATTTATTTCCAATTGTGTTTCAGGTTTATTACAACTCAGGTAGCTTAAATTTCTCGTGCATGAGATGGAGGCTTCACTAGTTCTGGGCCTATTTGTATAAATCAGCACAGCGAGACAATCTCTTCGGAACAAGTTGTGAAATTTAAGCACCAGCCAAACCAGTTCAGAGTGATTTATGAAATTCTGAAGATCACATTAATGGAATTGCTAACAGCCATAACTACATCCACATAAATGTGCCTCTCATAATAAAGACATTCTACATGGTTCTGAATGTTTTAAGAACTGGCAAAATGACTACAGATTACGGAGTCCGTCTCCTTTAAGGCATCAAAGACATTCTCAAGGAGGAGTTAATTAGTCCAGTTTCACAGGATACACCATTACAGAGTCTGAGATTCTGACTGCCTGTGATTAATTTCAACCCTGCACCAACATACTTTGCTTACATTAGCTCTGTTTTCAATTTCCCCTCCTTTTTTTTCAGAGGCCTCTCACTGGTGTGTTCACAGCTGGAGACTCAAGTGCAACTCCTCTGTACTGCCCCATAGCCAACGGGAACACTTGTCAGCAAACCTCTAGTTGACAAGAAAGCACATAAGAGGTACTTTGCAACATGCATCTTTCCCCACCCTGTTCCCCAGTTCACAAGGCAGCAGATTCAAATGCAAGCCCCGCTCCCCTCAAATGATCTGGCACACATATGCACTTGCTTCAAAGCATCCATGTTCCTGTTAAACACAAAGTTCACAGAAATACTGTCCTTTTACTGATGCCACTGATAAAGGGATCATGATTAAAGACTCCTCCCAACCTCTCATACAGAGGACTGATTCCCACCAACCAGTAGTAGGCACCAAGTTTCAGGAAAGGACTACCTGTGGTCCAGTGCTCCAACACATTCCCAGGCAACGAAAAATATCCATCAACGAGGCAACTTCCACAAAAAACAAGGGTCTTCCTTGGAGGCACTGAGTCTCCCAGGCTGACACACCGTCACAGCACACCCTTCAAGCTTCCTTACCAAATAGCTTAAGTTCTGAAAATAAAGGCAGCATGCTTATGCAGTTCCCTTTCTGTATTTCACTCCCATTCTGCAAGGAGTCTTGCCTGAGGATACAGCTTCGCTTGCAGGCATCCAAAGCTGGCATTGCTTTCATGTCTCCTCCTGACCACCCAATCCTCCCTCTTCGTTCATGCTGGTATACGCAACTCAGTGACAAGTTACACTGAGGTTAAGAGCTTCTCTGTCCTCTTGCAGCCTTTTGGCTGGGTTAGTTTTAACCTGGATCAGTTCAGCTGGTCTCACCACATGGCAGCATTAAATATTTGTACCATTCATGTGATAGCACTGCAGAGAGATGACAAGAATGGCAGCACGGCCTTATGTGTTCTACCCTAGCAAATGAGAAACTACATCCCAAGTTTGAATTTTCATGGAAGTCCACTGCTTGCAGTCACTCGCCTCAAGAAGGTCTTGCTATTTCTATCAGTAGCCCTTCAGGGAAACACTAAGAAACCATGTGCTGTGAGGTGCTCTGCACCATAGAATGGGCAAATGTACGTTTAGCCAGTCTGGGTCTTAAGGTTCTTTCTGATTTGGTAAAGTTCCTCGTTTAAATTATCTAACGGAGTGCTTAAGGCCTTCCTTATCTTGCTAAATTAAGCCAGTCCTTGCCAGCCGCCAACAAGGGGAAGTGGGAACGCACAAGGATACTGCAGGATCTCCACCTCTCTAGCACAACACAACATGCACATGCTTCCATCTCCCAACCTGACCGCGCTTGGCACTCCCTCGCTTTTCCCTGCTCCTTCCTGTAATCTAGAAGGGATTTGCACCTGGCTTAGCTCAAGCCTGAAGTAATTTGCAAGACAGGGAACTCAGAGTGGTTTTCCTCCAACAGAAGTCAGGGCTACAGACAGACACAAAGTGAAGCTGTGCAACAGATGATGTTTAGCATTGAAAATAGTTTTCCTCTGGGCTCACTCCTTTATCTGGCAGAAAAACACAGCAGAGACATTTGCTGGTACAGCAGTCCCATACAACAGTCTCTTCAAACAAAGCCAGCTCTCTTCAGCAAGGAGCACATCACAGTTTACAGATCAAGGCAGAAACCCAAAAGTCTCAAGATCCACTGCTCTCACTTATCCCTGTCCAGTGCAACAACATGGCAAAGTTTAGTGCTGGACTCACAGCCTCCAGAGCAGAATGACATGATCTTGTTGTGTTTGTACAGCACCCACCACAAGCTATTATTCCCAACCAGACCCATCGGTGCTGCTGAACACAAACAAAACTAGGGATATTTGAGACAATCAAACAGCAGATGCAGCATAAATGAATTAATTTATATTTGAACAAAGGCAAAAGTCAATGGGAGGTGAAACATGACAAGCTTGAAGGGAGTTCATCTGAAGACAGAGCTGAAGTGAGAGATACTGAAACGGTACATTTCACTGCATACTGTGGAACTGAAAAAAAATGAGTCAAAGCCATCTGAGATTTAAACGGTTACAGCCAAGGAGTTTATCTTAGTATCTAAACTGTGACTCTTCAGGGCCAGCTTTATAATTCTCTTTAATACACACATCATGGAGACTTCTGCAGCATATAGGAACATACCATCAATCTGACTGACTGAACACCTTTGTACTTTTTATTATACAGACAACTGCTGAAGCTTTATTTGTGCAAAGGCTGCTTTTTATCCATAGGGACAGGCTGATAACAACAGCTAGATAAATGTTAACAGAACAAACTTTATTAGCAACTTGAGCTATTTAAAAAAGGGGTCTCCACAAATTAAATCTGTAGATGAGTTTAGCCACTCTAAAAAGTGGTAATTCAGTATTATACAGCCACAACAGGGACAATGGAACTATCAAATACGTTCTAGCTGTTCTTTCTATGGCATTGATTTTTTTTCATACATTCAAAGCATTATTGCATCAGAAAACATATCATGCATTTTTATGTTTCCAGACAAAATCACCTGTATTTGTCATTTCTAGCTACATCTCAAAGGTGCACCAAATCTACAGTTTTATGGGTTTAGTCGCATGCTTTGCCTATATGCATGCTGAGATAATAAATATTAAATACAGGAAAGAACGTAAGAGAACCAAACTGACATAAGGAATATTTTATGGCAGCTCTGTTATGTTCTGCCAGTTAAAGAGCTTGTCAAAAAATTGAGGTAACAACAGTGGCCACACCACTCAGCTGAGAATCGCTCAAAATTCACGGAAGTTTTCAGAAATTCAAGTACACAAACACCAGCTGCAACTTGTCAGAAATGCCAGAGAAATTAGGTTGGCTGCATTTTATTAGTCTATTAGCTGGCGTTCACACAGCTCCTTGTAAATCCTTTTTCTCACTCGGGGCATATCTTCCTGGGAGAACTGAAAAGGCTGGTCTAAGGCGAGGCACTTGCAGTACTGGGGAAAAGGAAAAGGCTTGATTGAAAAAAAGTTCATTTACTATATGGACAATACAGGCCACTGATTTTTAAAAGGCAGTACTCACCTGGAGCACAAAAACCCCACAGTCACTGTCATTTTTCTGTTGTGGAATGCACTAAAAGGAAAAGAAAAGAGACAGGTTAGATCTTTACTTATCCTTTTATTCTCCAAGTCCCGCTTAAAGCCCGAAAGGAGATTCGGCAAAACAATCAGGTATCTCGTTCTTGGAGCTAGCTGTTCTGCACCACTAGAAACTGGAGTTGTAATTACTTATTCTGATCCCAACTTTTGCAAGGTGACACTCAACACCTTGTTAGAATAACACTTAACATTTAGAAAAATATATAGTGTAGGACAGAAAACAAATTACAAATCTTTCTTTCAAGTTTATTTTCTTTTAGTGACCTACACAGAACAGCTTCTCAATTAGTTTAAATAAATGTTTGTACAGCATTATCTGCTTTACACAGGAACAAACTGTATCAGCAAAGTCATACAGGCCTAGAGGAAGATTACTCTCAGCATCCATGTTACCAGCAATGGCTTTCTTCCCCCTGCCACACTAAAAGGTCTCAAAGAACAAGAAGCGTGGTACATTGTCAGGTGATAGGACTGAGCAAGGCAATCTCAAGTTATAACTTTCGACCTTCATTATTTCTTCAGACATGCTCAATTTTGATATGCGGAGCTATAAAGTCCCACTCGCTAGTGCTGCTATGTCTCTGGCACTTGAAGAGGAAAAGTAATTATTTTTTCCTCAACTCCCAGATCTTTCTAGCTCACAGAATGCAGAAGGACAAACTCGGACTGCACAGGGAATGCACGAGTGCAGAGAGGAATCATTTAATCATTGTATCAGCATCTAAAAATAAACCTGTGCAAGGAGGGAGCTGTTGGGCGTATGTCTAGTGTGCAGTGACCTGTTTTATATCTTTGGAGCCATTATGGGATGGTTACGCAAATCACATATTCCCTTATTTACACTACACACAAGTTATTCCCTTTTATTGTTGCCAGAGTTTGTTTACTTGTGATCAAATGCAATGTGCCACAAACAACCCTGGAGACCAAAGCCCTCTATCCATAGCAAATATAAAATACAGGCAGTAGCAGCATTAGCCTGTTCCTCACCAAACCCCATCCATTTGGCATAGCTTGGAACAGTCCTTTTGGGAGAAGCCAGGAAGCCGAGTCTCCAGCTCATTCAGTCCTTGACCTTGTGCCAACATGGGCACCAGCTACAGGTTTTGCTGCACGGATATTTAATTGTCCAGAGATCAGGCTCAGATCACCAAGTCACTGGCAGTAAGTATTGAAGATCTGGTGAGAACTGAACGAGTTACAGAGCTGTAATTCCCATGTGTAACCACCAGTGTTGGTCCTTCCACCCTCCATGTGGTCAGCATAAAACAATTAACTACTTGTACAAGTATATGGGCTTAGAAGCAGCCCCCTAAAATCTCACAGAAAGTCAGACTCCAGAGCAAGAAATGCTGCCATTTACCTTTGTCACAGCAGTCTGCCAACCCTGAAGAAATTCGGGGTGATCCTTCTCTTTTGCTTCAGTCAGTAAATACTTTCGAATGTTCTTTAAAAAGGAAAGGGGAAAAAAGTAACAATATTATTCCCCACCTAAAGAACAGGAGAGAGACTTTGACATATCTGCTGGTACCCTTTTGACAACGAGGACCAATTTCAGCTGAGCTCAGTTCTAGAGGTAAAGAGATGAACTGTGGTGGGTACTGTGCCTTCTACCATCAAGGCTCATCTTGATCTATCCAGGGGAGCTTTAACACCCCTCAGCTCCACTGTACACTGGTATACTTAATACTAGACTAGCTGTGGCACTCAGGCATAAAGTCAGAGTGCTCTCAGACATGCAGAGACACACAGTGCAGTCTGGCACATGTTCTCTCCTGGCTTACTTGGCTGACACCAAGGCCCTTACATTCAATATGATAGCATTTTCCTGCCTGAATCTCAATACAAAATGCTTTGAGTTCTGCAGCTAATCAACAAAGCTCTAGGGAGAGTTCTAGTGACATTCAGGAAAAAGTAGTCTGACACAAGCGAAGAGAAGGAAGCAAGATAAATGAGCCTATGGTCTTGGGTTAAGCAAATCCTTCTACTTTTCTGTAAACAGGCTGGTGGTTTATAGCACAATTTAAACACACTCCAGAATGCTAACATTCACCTTCATAGGTGGATCACAATGGAGTTTTGGGTATTGGCCCCTCGTCCCCCAGAAAGGGCAGGAATAAAACCGTCTCATGTTTGGGAGACATTTAAGCGCAAGTGCCTCGCCTGGAGCCAGATGGGAAAGGCCACATTGCAAGACTGCAAGAGAGACTCTGGGGCTGCTGAGAGGGACCCCTGCTTTACGCTGCAAGTTCAGAAGCTGGAGAGCGTAAGGTCTCTCCCTCCCAGAACAAACATTAGCTTCAGCCTCAGCAAATGCTAGCAAGAAACTATCATTCAGTATCTTCATTCAGAAGTCCTAGCTGGGAACTCTCCTGGGTACAATAATTACTACTCTTCTGTAAGCCAACAACTACACACAGTCAAAAGTAGAGGGCTGCTGCATCAAGCAAGCAATTAAGTTGACAAAATTAGCTTTTGTAAGAGGGTCATTACAATTTGCTTGTCCCAGCAAAAATTTTCTGCCTGCTCTTTACCAGGAAGACTGATAATTTAACTCCAGTGTTCAGGCTGCAGCTTCAAAAGGTTGCTGGGTTATAATCGGAGGTACACACCCGGCACCAGTGCAGAGACAGGAAAAAGGCAACACGCTGTTAATAGCACAGTAACATGTAAACCCCACTGGGCAGCACTACAGCATCTTCAGTCCTGTTCTCTCACCCAGGCAACCTCCCCCAAAAGGACCACAATTTATCATTTCCTAAGCACAAGTCCCGTAATGGTTGAAAAAACTGCCTTTACTCTCCTTCTGGCTAGTCTGCTTCCCTATGGCACTTGGCTTTGAGCTCCTGCTTTTTGTGGAGTGACAAGACAGAGCCACAAAAGGTGTGCCAATGACGTGGTGAGGCTAATTAGGCAATAAGCAATCTGACCTCAACTCCTAGCTCCGGTGTGACCCTCGAGGTCTGTGCTTCAGACTCCTCAGCAGGACAAGCTAATTCTCATTTCATACACAACAGGACAACAACAGACATGCTGCGTTTAAAGTTTAAAGCTGGACAGAAGAAGGATGTGTGTGGTTTGTTTAAGAAAACAGTTCAAACTTGGCAGACACAGCTGTCACTTACCTCTACACAAAACTTAAAATGAATGCCTTGGGAATCATAAAATGAAATAATTCGATTGGGGATGTTCACAGTAATGAGGGACCAGTGGACTTCCAGGTGAATAGGAATCAACAAGAGAGTCTTTTTGAACAAGTCCACCTGGCAAGAAGAACAATATACATTAGAGAAAATTCCACAGGCACAATGCACCAAAGCAAGATATTAATTGTATCTAAGTCTCCTTTCCGCCACCCCGTAACCAAAGTCTTCTTTTGCCCCCTCCACTCTTTCAGCACATTTCTCATGCTTATCTCATACACAACTTATTAGCAGGCACAAAAATACAGTTACAGCCCAGAAAGTGGCTGAGGACTATTGTAGAGTACCAGAGTTAGTCTCCACTGTATTTGTGGCAAAAGCCTGCTCACATTGCACTTTAACATCTGCGTCAAAGTGGGATTTCTTAAGTAATGTTGGTAATAGTGTCGAGCCTCAGTCTGGGTTAGCTACGTATCTTCAGTAATGACACTCCTGCAGTATGAACACCACTGATTTCTATCAGAGCTGCATCATGGATAGGTGACAGCTGAAGCAGTTGTGATTACAAACACCCCACAAAACCAGTAAGCTGGTGCAGTTTGACTCCCTCTGCTGTAACGCAGGCTCTGCGACTTGTCAGAGGAAGGCAGAGAAGGAGTGCACGATGCTTTGGTGAGCAGAGGAAAGGAGGGGGTGAAGACAAAGCAAATTCATCCTTTCTTGAACTTTGTAGCAGATGTACTGTGGTCACAGGCAAGCGAACAAGGGAGAAGGCCCTGAAGTACTGAACAAGTAGATCAGATACAACACCCCCGGTGTCTGTGTGGCAGATGAGCCCTTATGTTTTTGGAAGGACCTTTCATGATCTTCATGCTCCCAGCTCCTCTTGAAATGGTTGTCTAATTGCTGGGGTTTTGGTAGTACAGTCCAGAAAACAAGCAAAAATAGAACACTGAACTAAATGAACTCATCCTGTGGGAAGATTTATATGCTGCTTTTTTTTTTTTTTCCAGCACTGTGCAATTTGAACAGTACATAATTGTTGTATTGGTAAGGCAGGTCGTTTGTAGGAAAGAAAAGTGTATTTTTGAGCAACAGTGTGAAACTGAAAGCACAAAAAAGTCTGAACATTCACAGCAGTTATCAGCCGAGCCTTGCTCACAACAGTGCTTTGATTGCCACAAGCATTGACAATCCCTGCTCCCACCTGCAGAAACTGCTTCCTGACCAGATTACAGCACACTAGCCACACAACGATCCATCATTCTTGGAGAGAAGCAGAGAGATGTCAGCCAGCAGCATGCTGAGCCCACAAAGGAAAAACTGGAATAAGATGAATGAACTATGCCTTCTGTGATGTCCAGCAACAGCAGAGCCACGCTAAACTCAAGGGTCCTCATGTGACCCTAGTTGTGGGATTGCTGCAGGCATGCAAACCTGTAGCAGAAGAATGAAAAGAGGCAACCAAAAGCTGGAAAGGTCTTTAGTTAAGACCTGATGTACAGAAAGAATGGTGGCAACCTAGATTTGCTTCACTGAGACAGTGCAGAGCCAGCTAGCTGACATGACAGTGGATCAGAGCAGAAGTGCCAATCTGACCAGTGGCCAGAAGGGACAGACATGAACAGGAGCTTTGAAACCACTGTGCCGCTAGACACAGAAGAGCGTGTCCTTCTAGGCTCTGGTCTCCTGTATCCCAGGAAAGCATGCTTGTAAAACCGGGTACAATACTCTGGTGTGTTCAAAAAGCAGAAACAAGTTCTCCTTAATTGCATATTGCGGGACAAAGCAGTCTACTGAATCCTTCCAATAGAAACTGCTTTGTTTTCATCCTTGCTTTAGAGACTCTTCAGGAATTTAAGCGTAAATGTCTGAACAACTGTCCTGCTGTCATTTGGTCCCTCCTCAGCAGCAATATGAATACAGGTTCTGCTTTCAGAATCTATCTTCACTTTCGGGGTTTTTGCAAAATTTGGGATGCCAGAGAAAAAGATCATTTAAAAAAAACAAACCAACCCAAACCCTGGGAATATTAAGCACCAATATTCAGTCTCTCTTTAAAGAGATTTTAATAAATTATATTAATAGATTTTATATTTGGATAATGCATTCATCTCTAGCATTTCACAGATGTGTGCTATTAAAGTGCTTCTGCAGAAAGATCGTACATCCAGACATGGTCCTCGATTAGTCTTGCCTCATCTGCCATATTAGAAAGGACAATGTTCACAGGGAGGAAAAAGAAAGAGAGAGAAAGAAG
>VZTL01052234.1:1367-19810 GCA_013400535.1 Scopus umbretta | reverse complement strand
AAGCAAGTGATGCCCAATGCAATTGCTCACCACCCACTGACTGATGCCCAGCCTGTCCCTGAGCAGCGATCGCTGCCCACTCCCCCACCCCCCCCCGGCCAACTCCCCCAGTTTCTATACTGAGCGTGACACTGTATAGTATGGAATAGCCCTGTGGCCAGTTGGGGTCAGCTGTCCTGCCTGTGCCCCCTCCCAGCTTCTCGCTGGCAGGGCATGAGATGCCGAAACCAGGACAATATATCATTTTCATTAAAACATCTTAAAATATGTCTTAAAACTTCCAGTACACTGTTTTTGGAGGATAGAATCCTGTGGTCATTAAGTTAATACAGAAACTTGCGCTTTGTGTGGGAATAAAAAAAAAAAATTGTTGATAAGCAGCTGCCTAATGTTTGCATTGGTGCACCTTATTCATGCAGACCTATATCCAAGGCATGTAGGTGTGAATAGCTCCTTGCCCTCTTGAAGAGGAACTAGCCTGCTTCAAAACCAAATTCCAATCCTGCATGAAATCCCTGAAAGCTCTGGAATAACCACTGCACCTAAGAAAAGAAAGGGATGTGTGGGCTAATACTGTAATGCTTTAAAAGGTTAAACACTGCTTCAAGCCTGCTGTGATCTCATCTCGTTGTCTGGCTCAGCAGACATTGTCCTGTTTTGCGCCTTTTCCTAGTGTCCAAATTAGTATTTCAAAGGGAGAGGAGGAATTTCAGCTGAATTCTTTCTCCATTCTTGTATCTAACTAACTGTAAGCTCAGTTGCATATGCAGTTGAGATGGGTGCCAAAATAGTGTTCTGAAGGTGAAGTTGTTAGTATAAAATTTTGCAAGTTGTCTGTTCTGTTGCTGACTCTTCAGTGTCTTTTTAAAAATGTACAGTAATCTCGCTGGATGCTATAAATCTACTTTCAGAAGCCTCAGGTATTTTTTTCTTTGAGGTGAATTTTATACTTATTCAAGTAAAAAACAATGTGAATTAGTCTTCAGTAAACTGTCAAAATAGGGGATAAAGTACTTCCAGTAGGGTCGCGATGCTGCAGCAGGTCAAAGAACAAGCTGGCTGAAGAAGCAGGGTTACTGTCACTTAGTAAGAAATTTTCTGATTATTTCTGATTATTTCAGAAATCTCTTTAATTATCTTCCATAATAATGTTCTTTGTCAGTCAATTTTGCTATGATTCATCAGGTTTTGTTGTAAACATCAGTCCAAACATTTAGATGCAGCTAGTAATTTTAAGTGTCTAACTTTGGATATCATGAGATTTACTTTTTAGCAAGTAGATTTACGCTTTTTGAAAACCATGCCTTTGCAGACTGTCTTAAACATGTGCAGTTATGAGGCATTCCTTAGTACTCTCATCATTTTCTGAAGACCTTCTGAAGTCTCCACAATTACAAACAGATAAATGATTTGGTTATTGTTGTATGTCATTTCAAATGAGAAGCTGCTACAATTCCAATTTGCAATTGTAGAATTGGGAAGTTATTTTATATGAAAAGTGCATGTCCTTATGTGAAAAAATGTAAACATTAATCCAACTCACTTGGAGTAAGTTAGAGCAAATATTAGTATGTATTTAGGGCCTATTCAAGCACCAAGATTTTGTGTCCTGTCTAGACAGATGACAGTCACTTAGTCACAGCCAAATTATATGAGCAATTCCAATACAAAAGAACGCAACAGTCTGATAAAAGACAGATTTCTTGCTAATACTGCTACTTCCAGTATTCCCTGAGCCTTAAGCCAGTAAACACATTCACAAAGGAATGCCTAATATATAAACTCCAATACGTCTTAGGCCCAGCACCCTGGGTATTTGCAAGAATGGGATGAATCTGCTATTTAACTAGATATTTGACTGTGTAAAGAGGAAATTTACCATTAGAAACTGCAAGACTTCTGTAGAAGTCGAGTTCACTCTTGCAATTTTGGCAGATTTCCCCCTTTGAATGAACCTGTGCTCTCCTATCCTCTTTACTCTGGTTCTTTATTTGCTTGTTTCTTTTCCTCCTTTACCTAAATACAAGATCAAAAAAGAACTTTGAACTTTTAAATATATGTTACGTTCAGGTCCCAGACTTGTCCATGCCAGTACATAACTACTACAAGTCAATACTTGCTGTTGGGTCCTGATGGTAAACATCACAGGTATGAGAAGTGAATCACAAAATTGGTTCTTTATGTATAATTCACCCTGTTGGACACAGTATTGTATCTACATTCATTTATCTATTGCACCCTTTAATGCTATTCACACTTCGTTTTTATATAAGAATGCTCAAAACACGAAGTTAACAACTGAACTGTTGAATCTCTAACACCTCAAGTTTACCTGTACAGAGGGAAATGATTTATTTTTTCAGTCAGGAAGATAAAAACTAATTTTTCAGAACAAGGAGGTAAAAACTAATGTTCTCTTAAGATACGTAGGTGTATTGTCTTACATCTACCTTTTTGTACCATGAATCTTAAAAAATAAAACCAAAAATGGCTTCCATCTTCCCTATATGTCATCCTTTTTCAGACCTCCGATAATATGCAATTTACTTTTGTGTGATTCTGCAGTAAACTGCGGTTTTTTTTTCATTTATCATTCTGCCTCAAAACTGTTTGATCCAATTTGTGTCTAATTCACTCTTACAAAGCAAAATAAACACCTGAGCTGCTCTTCTAAATACGTATCTACACATTCTCTCCTTCCTGTACTTAATTTTGCTGACAGCTATACGTAAAAAAATATCTGTAGCTAATGGAGACATGAGTTTATACTGGCTGGAATTGCTTACTTTTCAAAGATTCAGGTGTATTTAAAACCAATGCTACCCTTTCACGGGTAGCAAACGTTTCACATATCCTTAGTTGACACAGCTGCCCAAACATTCAGGCTCCAGTGCAGTCGCATGAACGTGTGGTACCGTATGAGGCTTAGAGAGTGAGTGCTGTGATACAGCTCTTTGTATTTCGATTCAGTTAATGCACATAACTTGACTGGTACCCTTTTGAAGTGTATCTTTAAGAAGATAAATAGCAAATACAACTTTTAGTAGTAAACAGATGAAAGGTTTTTGTTTTCTGTAAACAAAATGATTATAGCAGGTCTGTTTCTATTTTCCCAGCCATCCAATTAAAAAAAAAAAAAAGAAGTACTCTTGTCACATTGGTTTGGCATTGGCTGTTGAACCTGTTCTCTATTGCACTTTCTACACTTCCACTTTCACTACACTTGCTGACTAGTTGAGAAACTACTTCACAAACGGTCACATTCCATACAGTAACAAGTTGCTTTGCTGGATCCATTTTCCTTATAGGGTTTCACTTTTTATGTGGTTTTTTGTTGTTTTTTTTTTTTTAAACTGAAAAAATGCACAGTCATTTCTACTCTCTTTTAGCATCTGTAGCATAGAAAACACTACACCTTATTCTGCAAGGAAGAAGCAATGCTGCCTCTGTCAAACTGGCATGACCTCAGATGTCGTTTCTTCAGCTGCCGGATGAGAGTTTGTACCTGTCTGTGCTATTGGCACGACCACCGCATCCTTGGCGTCTGAGGTCTGAGTGCACGAAGAGTTCTTCTCCTCCATTTTTTTGGCGGTGTCTGGGCAGTTCTGAACAAAGATCACTCTGTTGTAGGCTTTCAACCTACGCCACAGCTGAACGTAAACCTTACACTGCACGTACATGAAGACCAGGCCCCCCGTGAATCCAATGGCCACCACAACGAGTTTTGTCCAAAATGGCCATTCAAGGACACCTTTGAAAATAAAATGTTTATATTTATTACTACTGTTATATACTGCATATCAAGCACTGAGTTTCAGTAAAGTATTTGGAAAAGAAGCAACTTGCTAAGAATTCCCAGGTATGTATCGGGGCAGTTGTGGCTCAAGCAGAAAATAGCAACAGTTTCCCATTCCATAGGCCAGCCAAGAAACTACGTCTGCCTCCCAGTTTTAACCGTCTTCACCTCAATTTGGTAAAATAAGAAATGCAAGGCCACTGTCACAAAGGAAACATAATGCTTGATACAGTCAAACCCAAAACATTTTACTGTTCTTCAATAATATCCCCGTATTCAATAGCTTGCTTAAGCAGAAATACAGGTACCAAAATAGAGATAACTGGATACCTAGAAATAGTACGCACATCTTCAACAACTGCTTTTTTTTTCATAGTGCTAGAAGCATGACCCTGCGCAGGGTACCTGGAACATTTACAATGCTATGACCTGGTCCTAGCTTCATCCTGAAGCCAGGGTATAGTAAAAAAAGCTGGTGGAAAGGGCTTTTGTCTCCTGCATCACTTGCCCTCGTTGGCCTCTTTTTCCTGCTGTCTGTGCAACCCCAACCCCCTGCCCCCCCCGACTGAACAGACCTCTATCAAAAAGCAGAACTTCTATTCCTATGTACTAAAAAAGTAACTTCACAGTTTTTGGTGTATCTCTTCTTAATTTTCTCATTGCATTGATCAATCGCATTGATATTTACAGAAAAATATGTGGCTGCTAATACAAAAAAGCTAGAGATGAGAGCATTTGAACTCAATTGTGATATGAATAATGTTAAAATTATTTGCTTTGACCTAACTGTGGTCTTAAGATTTTAACAGGATAAATTACTGTTGTATTAAGAACAGCCTTCTCCTTAATTCATACTGTTGCATCTGCTTTTTTCAACCATTCAGTAGCCTAACATAAAGAAACAGCTACCAGCCTTCCCATTACACATTGCCTCATCACATTTAAAGATTAAATGCTTTACACAAGAGTAAGACCTCTGTATCAATGCTTAAGCTGCCAGTCTGAACAAGCTGAATAGGTTTGTTGGTTGCCTAGGGAAGGTCTTTGAATAACGTTTTGCTCACTGAGGGTAGTATTCAAAGTGCCCTGCAGAAGCTGTATTCAACCACTGGTGATATATCACGACGACTTGGTGATATTTATGAGTTTTACCCAAGTTTTGCACAGGGAAGAAATTTTTGCCACAGGCAGGAAAGCAATGTGCATTCCTTTGGGACTCAGCAGAAGAGCTTCAGTGAGGAGCCAGTCTTGACTCCTGGACTCCTCAAAAGCAAGTCTTTACCTTTAGCCAGCTGTGTGAGTCTCGGGAATCTAAGTATCCCCTTTACTGTTAAACACATAGGAACTGGGCTTCTAATCAAATAAACAAATAGAGACCAAAAGAATATTAATTATTGCAAAAGCACACAAAAATGTTTGAAGTAGCTGTAGTTTGTCCTACCATGGTAACTGTTTAGTAGTACTTAGAAATGGTAACAATGTATTAAGTGATGGTGCTAGCCAATTAATTTTTTTTTTTTAATTTGCAGCAAAATGAAAGCATACAAAGACCACGTAAATCACTATCTCCTTAACCACTATTACTCTGGTTAGTTGAACTTGCCAGGGACAAATCCTTTTATATTTGTTAAATTTGTTCACAAAATGTTTGTCATGCCTTTCTCCAATCCCCGGTTCCTGGGACGAAAGAAAGAAACAAAGAATACGTTGCTGAAGTGTCATATCCCGTGATGTGTTTTTTCTTTTCTTTTCCCCTTTAATAACTGCTTTTAAAAATCCCTCTCTTTCTTGCTCTTAATTATGGAAACAGTATGGTTTGCAGCTGACTAAGCCCCATCAATGGGTAACCACCTCGATCCAGCAGGTCACAGCCGGAGCGCTGAGCTCAGAAGAAAGAAGCTGAATAAATGGCTCAGCTTTCCTTCAGAGTTTCTTCCACCTCTTAGCAGTAAGGATGTGCTGCTGCTTCTTCCACGGTAACACAGGAAGCATTATTTTTTTATTTAACTGGTATGGCGCAGTGAATTTTGTATATTCAAAATATACAAAATTCAGTGTATTTTCAGTATATTCCAGGATTACCCATATTTTCACAGACTCGAGCTTTATTAGGAGAGACAAATCTCAGCTAAGCCTAGACCTGTTTTTTCATGCAGACCAAATCTATGTGAAACTTGATTCCCTACCACTGGTGCCATATAAATTCTAGAATATTTAAAATATATTCTAAATTTAAATAAATTCTAAATTCCTTTCTATAGACCAGTGACAGGTTTGCCAATTGAGAGGTTTACACTTCATTTAGTTGCATCACATGCTTTTGTAAGGAGAAAAAAAATCCCTTGAAATATGTTGAGAGATACATTTAAAAATTTTTAAATTTACACAATATTAACAAACAGTACTGGTATTATTCAGGGCTTTCAGTTTTTCTCCTCCCCAAAATATGTTTATACATTTTCCTTGACAGTTCACTGTCTTTTTCCCAGCATTTCCCATTTAAACAGAGATAATGGAGAGAAAAGCAAACGACGTATATGTGTCTCACCCCTGTCTGAAATACACATTTAATTTTGTAAAAGTACCCCCTGCCCAACAAGCAAATTTTGGGGCAAAAGAGTTCTCTTCACAAACACTTGTCTTTGCATGTTGTACGTAGCTCCAAGGCATCTCTTTGTTCATTTTTTTAGTGTCGAGAATCATCCATTACATTTGGCAAACACTAAATTCTATACAAATCTTCAATACTTTTTGAGCCTAGCAGGATTAATTAATGTGATTCTTACACATTCTACATAGCAACAAAAATTCCTGTTAGCTGTTTTGTTGTGTAAATTCAGCTAATCCACAGAAATACCTTTCCTCTTTTTAATGACTAGGGTGATGCAGTTGTACTCATAAATAGAAGTTCAAAGCCATTCCTTCTCCTGTCCTCAGGGCCAGTTTTTTTGAGATGAAAAACAGGGTTACCCATTTAGAAAGATTGCAAAACAAGACTTTTGTAGCATGCATTCGGCTGTGACTTACTGAGGCTTTGTTACATGTTTTCCTCTCATAGGCAAGAAAGGCAGGCATCAGAAGTATCATCAAATATTTATCTAACTAGCAAGGCGCAAAGCTTTGCCTGTTTTGTTTTCCGTGTTAACTCCAGAGTATAGCACAAAGCTAGAGACCTTTGTCCTGCTACTGTGCTTCAAGTCAGTTCAGATCAAACCTCAAAAATCTTTTATCCTCTTCATCATCATGATCATATTTAAGGCTAAATTTCAGATTGAAAAGACTTAGATTTGAAATGGAAAACAGTAGTTCAGTTTGGAATATAGTTTCCACATATGGTAAGTATTGTCCAAAAAGAAACCTACTTATATTAAACATGCGTTTTGTTACACATGCCCACTTGAGTTTTCAGTATCTCCACAGATGGAGACTCCACAACCTCTCTCCTCCAGTGTTTGACCGCCCTCACAAGAAATACCACTGAAACACAGACATTCATAGTGAAATTCTATTTGAAAGTATGCAGGAATGGCTTTCCGTGCTACTTCAGTCTCACATGAAGGACTAACACAACTGGAACGCAGCCTCTTGGAAGTTCGTATTAGGAAGCTTGTTGATGAAAGGGCTCTACTGTGTTTTACGGGATACTGAGATTCAAGTGGGTAATATAAATAAATTGCTATTTTATGACCTGAACTTGCACTGGGCTGTTTGAATTTAACTCACCTTTTTTTGTCTGGCCTTTAGAAATGTCTGAATAATGGGAGATTAACCTAGGCAGAACCAGCAGGCTAGTTAAGCTGCTGTAATGATTACACTAAGTAGACATCTCTCTGCAGGGGCATAACATAAGCTTTTAACACTGATGCATTCATTACTTCTGCATTAAAGCATTTGATGTAGCCATGTATCAGCGAGCTGTTATTTAAGAACAGAATGTGACTGGTTACATAGCTGCCTTTCAAAGCCATCCATTGCATTATCGACAGGACTGAAGAAAGTAAAAAATACTTACCGTTATCATTGCCTTGTTTAATTTCCTCAGCGGTTCTATCAATTAAAACATACAATGACCAAACAACACAGGTAATTGCAATTACATGGAACGTGACCGAACAAACTATTTTCCTTCTCTCACTTGTTGTCATCTGTAGTTTCTCCCACTGCAATTTCAAAAAGAAAAAAAAAAAAAAAATCAGAATTGTAAAATTTTACAATAAACTGTTTAGGCCCTTCTGGCTCTTTCTACCAAAAACCCAAGCAGTAATAAAATTACCAAATCCTTTTATTTTGATAATACACATTACAGTGTATTGCATTGCATTGCACTGTCACTGTAAAATAAATAATAATCTCATTTTCACTTATTCAGAGGAATGAAGAGTTCTGTTCTGTTTCTGTCTGATTGAGAATGACATCTAAAGTAACTGCAGTACAGCCACAACATGTTAATAGACAGGTAAAAAGCTGGATATTTATTTTCACTTTACCTGAAGCACACTTCTGGTAAGTGTTGTAAGCACACTTCTGACAGAAGAAAAACCCCAAACATTAGCTTGCAATACTTAAGCTATTCTCACCTATTCTCAGTTGCTTAAAATTAAAGGAATGCAATTCTGGAACAGTCTTCCCATAAAATAAAAGCATAAGAAATGCAACTGCTTTGACGATTACATTCAATAAACTTGAAAAGATGATTATGTGGAAATGATCGTACATGATAGCAGTCAAACAGCCTCAGTAATGCAAGAAGGATCTTCCAGGCACATGCTTGCGAATTATGGCACTAAATCCTAGTTTCAGTTAAGGCTATTTTAAGATGAAATAGGCTATTCTCTCCATTTGAACAATGCATCTCTTGAGGTAATTTTTTTTTTTTATCTCACTTGTGAAGGCATCATTTTTTTCAGCATTTCTTTAAACTAAAACCCTTCTCTACTAAAATGCTCACCTCCGAGAAGAGATGAAAGAATATGACATTTAAAAGCAAAAATGCCTCCATTCCGATGAATAACCTCGGAATCGGTCGCTAGCATCCGATGAATGAAACAAGTACAAACCACAATACAACAGTGCCACCCCTCTGCAGCCGTGCTAATGCACGACTGAACAGTGCTCCAGCATCCACGCCACAGCACTGACCACCGGGACAGCAAAGCTGCTCCTCCGCTTACGTGGGCCTTTAGTACACTCAGGCTGCGGCTCCTGGTAGTTTCCAAGTGCTAAGGCTGGATCAAAAACCCTGGCCACTTCAGAGCACTGAGGTGGTATAAATTTACTTTGAAGGAATGAGTTTGGCTTTGTTTTCCTTCTTTGGGTTTTCTTTTTTTTTTTTTTTTTGGTTGGCTATTTGTTTTTTAATTTCGGTTTGGTTTGATTTTGTGAAATAGCAAATTTCCCTAAATTACTTATGGCTAGTGTTGGAGATGGCATCTAAGCTAGATGGTTAGACTTTAACTAGAACTAATATGGCCATTCTTCTAGTCCGAACACTATTTGCTCTCTGGTCACATTTCAAAGGAACACAACTGCAGTAAAAGCTGAGGAATGTCAATGCAATGTCACCAAGAGGGCTAACTCTCAGAAATGCTTCTTCCTGCTATTAATTTTAGAGTGGTACATACTGGACCAAACAAATTTCATTCTTTAATGGAAGTTAAGGCTTGCACGTTTCAGAGCTGTTGCCTCAAAACAGTCTCTGGAGCATTGTCTAGCCCTTGCCAGAATTTCAGGAATACAAGGCTTAAATAATTGTTTAGAAGAACTGAAACATTTCCTAAGTAATCTACGAAGAGACAGAGCTAGCAGTTTATTTACCAGCTGATACCTCATTTCCGTTCTTGATACATCTACTTAGGATAGAATACGAAGCTTGCTGGGTTTTGGATGGCAGTCCAGAAAAATGGGAGGCGTCAAAAAAAAGTAATAAAGCAAAAAACCAGAACCTTATATTAATTGTAGTTCATGTAGGTAGTATTCAGCAGTCAGACCAGTCACTATTTTGAGTCACTAAATTGCTGGACAAACACTGCAATCAGACCAGAAAGACTACGGCATTATCATCACAGTCTTATCATATCATTACAGTCACGAGGTTACACAGCATTTGACCTGGAGACTTTCATCCTTTTTGCAGTGAAAATTCAATTCAAGCCTTACAACAGGCTTTCTTTCCAAAGAAAAAGTTGTCTGTGTCCAGATGAAAGAAAGGATTTTACCTTAACCCTTCACTTACTTGTGGATGCTTTGTGAGAGATCAGTGTTGAACATAAGGAAGAGTGAGTTGTGTTCTTAAACAGAAATTTTCTGTCATCTCAACTCTGATGCTACACTTTTTGGTCTACTGGAGAGAAGATTCTGTGCTAAATTTTCATTGCCATGTGTACCTGCAAGTCTCATTGTAGCCACTTTACTCCCTGTAACATACACAAAAGCCTTAGAGTGTTGATCTGAATGCCCAGTCAAATAAAACTTTTTCATATGGAATTTTAAAGGCAAAGAAGAATGCTGTCTCCATTATTCTAAAAGTAAACATTTTGTCAGTGAAAAAAAAAAAAAAAAAAGACAAAAACAAGCAACCAACAGGCAGGATAGGCAAATAAGGGAACAAGCTCACGAACTTCTGCTGAGATTTACAAGAAAGGTGTATCTGGAAAGGAAACTAGCAGAAACAGGCTAAAGTAGGCCTTTTTTGCTAACATCCCGTGATCAAATCCAGCCAGAAAGCAAGCCAAGGCCTACTGGACGCTGCTTTCTCTCTCTGCCCCCTTTTCTTCTCCCACAAGACAGCATGCCCATGTGTCCGTTCTATCCACACGCATGTTATTACTCTATCCACACGCACGTTATTACCACACCTGAAATAAGCTGGCTGGTGGGAGACTGGGAGAGGCCACCAGGGCATGGGTGGTTATAGGACTGGAAGACTGTGCAGAGCACCCCATAATCCCAGTTGGGATACAAGAAAGGAACACGGACCAAGGAGAGGCTCCTGCTCATACGGACAACTGCAGGAGGATCAGAGTTCTTGGGAGCATTTTACAGCTCTTATTGTCTCCGAAAGATGTACTTCTGTTTTGTCCTACCCTAGCTGCAGCCCCAGTTCTCCTCTCAACTCCAGTCATGATGGGCTGAGCTCAGAAGGGGAAATTCAATTAAACTTTGTGCACTACTCCTGGTGATCCCTGTGGTAGCTGAGGTAATTTTCCTGTCCTACTCATGTATTTTAGCTTGGCTGAACAGGGAGTACTATGTGACTACTGTCAATCTCTACTAGATGAGTGATGTTAGTAGGTAAGCCAGCAATTTAAGTCGCCCTGGAGCAGAAAAGCGCAATTCACTATTTTAGGATTTTTGCAATTGGCTTAAATCGAAAATTTAACTGTTAATGTTATCACAAACTTGTTTGGATAAAAGCACGGTTGTGTGAAATAAAAATTGCTTGAAAGTCCATAGCAAAGGCTATGAGACAACAATATACTGAGCAGTGAAAGCATTGGCCCCTTTTACTTGTGCTTTATAGTGCAGGACTCAATACAGCCTAAAGTTGGGTGGGTAAGTTTGGCTAAGCATATGGTAAGGTGCTACCATGTCACACAGCGCACTAATGCCTCCTTAACCACTGATAAATTCACCCCTGCTGTATTTTGAAGCTGCTGCAGTTCTCATGGCTCTCTACATTCATGATGGCAAGATAAAAATAAATTGCATCATGTTTTATTATCTTCATCGGTGATCTAGAAAAATGTACAACCATCAGGTTGATGACACTGTGACATGCCATGGACAGCATATCAGATGCCAGCCAGAACAGAAAAATAACACAAAAGAAAGTGCCCAGATACAATTATCCTTGGCAACTTACATGTTAATACTCCTAAGGTGCTCTAGAGACTGGAAGGAGAGAAAGAAATGGAAGACTGCAACAGACAGAGGAGACATTTATAATGATTTGCAAATTACTGAGTCACTAAAGTGATAGACAAACACTGTGGGTTTTGCCCAGCCTCCTTCAAAGCACCCCTTCACTGTTGTACATCCAATTGTCACCACCCACAGATTCCTTAATCCTGGCAGCAGTACACACAGAGGCTGGAAATCATCACAGATGCAGGTGGTTTCATGTCCTGCAAATGCAAGCAATCACATGAATTATCATTATGCTCCACAGAATGGGTGTGTAAAACACTTCATAACATCTAACAATCACAAGACCTTTTACACAAGTCACCAAACAAATCCACAATGCAACAATATGTATCTCGAGAAGAAAGCTTGAAATATCCCCAGCCCCCTTTCTATTTTCTGAATAAGCTTTCTGAACATTACACTTGCACCGTGCTCTGCAAACCACTGGAGGGTGGTAGGAGACTGTCTACCTGCTTCAGAGGTTCCTGCCAAGAAGCCAGAATAAACCGTCAAAGGAAAGAAGCTGGATTTTAAGTGTGATAAGAAACACTCCTCCCACCCCAACTAGTACTTACAGCTACTTCTAAAACACGATGTCCACCTCAGCCTGAATTCCTATGCTTTACTGCCAGAGAAGTTTGTAATAATCTTGAAAGTAGCATCTGTAAAACCGTACCCTGTTCTAGGTTTCTAACTCATGTTTTGGTTCTGACTTAAAAACTGTCTCACTCTGAAACTTAAAGGGAACGGTTACTGATTTCATAACCCACTCTTGCAATTACAAAATGTAGTCATGAGTCTTCTGGGGAAAGAAAAAAAATGTAAAAATAGGAAAAAAAAATTAATAGCCTACTCGCAGGGAACATCTAAATCATATGCAGCCAACCACTTCCCTTTCCTGCAACACAGTCTGAGAAAATCCCTGATATTTAAAGGACCAAAATTTTCCTCCCTGCATTTCACTTCTAATAAAAGCTTGCTTAATCAATATGCAAAAAATAAATATGGATATTTTTTAACATCCTCTGAAAACAGATTGTCTGCAGATGCTGCTCCATATTCTAGAGATCCCAATACAGCCTCTCTTCTTATAGACAGAAGTAGATCTTCAATTTTAATTCCCTCCCATACATTAAGCTTTCTGCAAAGTGGTTTCATGATGGCCCAATGCAGAACCAAAAGCTTCACACTGCTCACACAAAAGCTGTTACCACACCACAGAACTGCATCCTGCAAACTTTGCTGCTTGTGTTCCTTTTCCTCACCTTCAGATTGTAGATTTAATGTTTGCCTGCCCCCATCCGCCATTTTGTGTCCACATGTTGCCTCCTGCTAGTGGTCGTCTGTCACATGGGCCACAAAATTTTGTCTACACAGGTTTCCCGAAGCAACTCCATATCTACTGCAGGTTTGCAGATTCACACCTTTATAACCGAAGGTGTCTCTCCTGCAGGAGCTCATCACTAAGAACGCCAAACTGAAGGTGAAGTTAATGGGCTGCTTTGCAGCATGCTATGAATGCTTGGACTTTTAACTCCTGGCTATTTTCAGGAACCCTATTTTTAAAAATTGCATGTAAGGAGGCCTGATAGGGGAATCTGGTATGGGCACGACGTTGCTAATATTAAGTATATTTCCCGTTCTGACATTTTTCTCCCTATCCATCATTTAGCAAAAAAATGACAACAAATGTAATGTAAACAGCACCCACAGCTGGAAGGACTTCCTTCTGCTCTCACCTAAAGTCATCATGCAACATTTCCTGAATTCTTTCTACAATCTAAAGAAAGACTTTGAGACAACTTCTATCTTGACGTAATCATGCCTGCAAAATGAAGTCTAAAATTGTTTACTAGGGGCTGTTGTGGAAACTGCATTCTGCACACAGACTAGAAATACACGGAAGAACATCTCTGTTGTCTCAAACCAGGCCTGAAGGATCTAGCCAGCACTTTTGAAAAAAGGTCTTAAGAACTGGAGGAGTGTATAATGAAGTGAGCCGAGCAGTGAAGGTATGTCAGTAGTGTGAACATGTAGCTCAGAGTTATTTATTTTCTCTGGTTTAAGAAGGGTTTTCTGGTCACCTGTTGCAGAACTACTTGGCTCAGGGAAGAAATAATAGTAATAAAGGACAACAGGGCTCCACAGGTTGGGAGAACAAAATAGCCTTGTGCAGATTTGAAGTGTTGATGAGAGATGAGACTTCAAACCTTGTAATTTCAATAAAAGCATTTTGGGCCACTCTGTGTCATCTAAACAACATGTGGTTACAGCCTATGCCTGAGGGACTGCATCTCAAAGGAGGACAAGGCATGCCTCACTGCATCCTGCTCCAAGATGAGAAGTGCCCCTCATACAGTCCAACAGAATGTGCCAGGTCTGAGTCTGATGGCTGAAAAGAGAAGGGTTTGGGCCATGAAAACACCTCCTCCGTATCCTTTTCCCCAAACACACCAGAGCACATTCAGAGAGGAAGAACTGAGCAGGTTCACAGAAAACATGGAGAACATATTTGTCTTTGTCTTTTGTCAAAAGATACACCCCAGAGAAGAAACTCTTCTAAGGATCAAGAATAGAAGACCACAATTAGACGCCTGCTACATTAGCCACTGAACACAAAAATAAAGTAGATTTTAAAAAACCCACGTCATGTGGTGCATCATACGGCCATATCTATGCACAACCTTACCTTGATCTAGTTAGCTTATTAGGTGAGCTGGTACACATCCTTCTCTGGCAAGCCTGTCTCAAATTTGCGTAAAATCTATTTCTGTCCCTAGGTGACATGAAACAAACCTGGCTGGAATTCAAATGAATGTCTGTGGTGTATTTAAAACGCCTACCAAAAGTTTAAAACTGAACCAGAAAAGGGTGCACTTCTAAAGACAAACACACTTTAACTCACTTTTGTGTGTGATACGCATGCCTAGAGTAATAAAAGAACTACATAACGAAAAATCTCACTTTGACAAACACCTTAAGATTATCATCTACAAAGAACTAATAATCCAGTTTTATCAAAATCAAGACAGTGCTATATTTCCTTTTTAAGTGACAGTTAAAAGAGCTGGACTTGAGTGATATAATCAGTATGCACTCTTCACAAACTTATGCAATTTTTTAGCTGTGTGTGTCATCAGTTAGCAGACCCTTAAACAGTATAAAATAGAGGTATTAAGTAATTTGAGAAGATAATTTCTAAAGTGAAGTAGAGGGATTTGCTATCTGGAAGTACTGTTGAGAATACTCATTTACCAACTAGAAGAACTTCAGTACCTGCATCCTAATCACCCCAACACAGACTAAACAAAAAATTGCTATGCTTTAGAATTACAGGAATAGCCAGACCTCATGTCCCTCTCATGCGATTCTGTCTCAGACAGAGGCCAACACCAGATGCTGCAGAGAAACGTGCAATAAACCCTGTGGCAAGTAATTATAGCATAATCTCTCCATATTGGAAGCTTCTTCCTAGCTCCCATATGCTAGAAATTATTTTACATCAATACATAGAATGTAAAAGTACTCTACAAAGTGTTTACTTTCCGAGCATCCTCTTTGAATGCTGAAACAACATTAACCAATTCTTTATTCAATAGAGTTCTACATGATCAGCCTTCAGTACGATCATGAGCTTCTCTTTTACAATTGCTGTTTCTTTTCTTGCCTTGTAAGCTATTTAAGAAAAGGATCATTATCTCCTAGCACAGTACGCTTCAGGTACCTTACCTAAAAAGCTACTCCTGACAGATAACTGCAGGTGAAACATTAAACCACAGTTCAGGACTGAACTATCACCATAATGTAAAACTATGGGGAATGTCTGGCACTAAGAACAAGAGGCACACATCTAGAACTCTAGAAAAGATTTACTTTAGGTGCCTGGGCATGTGCCTTTATTACTCAAAAAATCAAAAAACAAGCTAAATGTGGGTAACCCATAAAGAAGCAAGGAAAAAAAAGGGGTAGAATCTATGTCTCCACTACCTTCTATCACAATTAGTCAAGAGCAGAAGCAGATGCTACTGTTACCTGCTCTCCCTACAGTATTTCTACAATCATTCTATCTATCAAAAGGATCTAGTTTGTGTGTCACTTTTATTCTCTGCAGCTAGTCATCCCCCGCCTCTGTCTACTCTGTCTTTCCAAAAGAGCAGCACACCTAATTGAAGGCATGACATTTACCTCCAGTCGCTAAGTAGCAAATGCCTTTAAATCACAGTCCAGCTCTCAAACAACAAGAAATTAGACATGGGAAAAAAAAAAACCCAAACCCAAAACATTAAAAAAATGAACGAATCAATCTATCTACCGTATCACAAAGCCCAGATCATAATTTTGCTGCAAGGCCAGTTAAGCTGAGCCAAAGCAGGTGGAGGTGCTGCATTTTGCAGTGTGTACTCTATAGGCAATACAAAAGCAGCCATGACACATGCTCAGTGCTGGATTTGAGATGGATTGTGCCAGGGTCAAATCAACCATGAGTCCTTCCTCCACTACAGCAGCCCTAACAAAGCATCTCCCAACAGTCTGTGCCAGGGTCTCTGCCTTCGAGCACCAAGTAGCATGGGCTCCTTTTACACATCTGAGTGTATTTTCATCTTAAATAGTGTGATGGATGTGGACAGAAGGCTGGGATAGCATGGTAGAAATAGGAAAAGGAGATAAATTAGAGAGAAAGGTGGATATGGCAACATGCTGGAGATTAACATCCCATTACCTGGTCTTGTACGCCTCTCCACTTTCTTTAGTCCTGTCCAATTAAAGTGAAATTTCTCTGAAGAGCTATTCCCTTAGGCACCTAAGACATAGCTATAGGGTATGATCACAGTTTTGTTAGAGTCTTTACTTGAATCACCTTCTCTTCAGTATTCATCACAGTGCTTAATTTCCTTGATATCAAATTGTCTAGCCTGCTGAGAAGTATCTTGAAATTCTGAAATTAGAGCTGATGAAATAAAACTGTTGACACCTGAAAAGCTAAATCAACAAATATACTTTCTTTTTATTTAGCTGTAGTTATAAAAGATGTAGAGAGTCTTCTCCAGGAGTTACAGCAGAATATTAGTATTCTAACTTCCACCTAGAAAATATTTTTCACCTAAGTTTGCCTTCTCTTAGACCAGTGCAAGCATGAAAATTCTCATTACTGCTTTGTACTAAATGTGCTTAGTCTTTTTTGTTTGCCAACCATGTCCTTGATTCTCCCATTTGATACATTAGTGATTTAAACACTTTTTCAAATATGTAAAATTCCCTAGAGTTCTAATTTGTATCTTACAGAATAAAAACCTAAAGCCATTTACCTGGAGAACCTGCTGTGCAACCTGGCCTACAGAAGCATCTATTACATCGCTACAGCCCAAGGCCCTTCAGCATCACATGTCCTGACAGGAATGGAGAGAAGTATAGAGGCAAGAGGAGGAAGGGTACAAAGGTACCTTCATATGCTAAGAAGTCTTGCGAGAAAAGGAGTACAGTTGACTGGAAATGGAAAGCAGCCATATCTGAAAGTCACTGAATGAAGGGTGGCCATTTGGTACTGCTGGATGAACCTCAAGAACATCTTGCATGTGTTCTTATCTTGTTTTCTGTCCTTCACTTTTATAGATCACAGATGCTCTTACCAATTCTTCCCCATTACCCACTAAATTAATAGTACAAGTGAACCTGAACACCAATTCTTTTCATATGGTCATTATTTTCTTCCTGAAGTTGTAAGAGCAACTGTATAGAACATGTAACTCGCCTTCTGAGCTTCCCTTAAGCAAATCAGTCTGAATCATTACAACGATGTGGCTTGGTTTAAATGTCCTTGTATACCAAAACCCTGGTATTTTTAAAGACATTGTTGTAGTATCTTATTTTTTGCAACTGTATATAGAGTGTATGCACATATGTCTAAATTGCCACATAACCAAGATTACGAAGAGGAGCTGATGTGATTCATTATCTACAAACATGACTTTAGGAAGAATACTGCTTTCCCAATGAATAGCTACAGTTACCTTCTCTGTCTTTTAGTTTTCCCACAAGAGAGAGACTTTTGACCCAATTAAATAAAAATGAAATAGAGGAAATTTGTGCTGAGGAAAGGGTACAGTAATTAATACAAAACTACAGCCTAGTGCTCTGGCAAAGAGCTGAGGGAAGCTATTCCTTCTGAAAGACCTCCAACAAATGCCACCTACAAATTGGAGCAGAGGAGTAAAGATCTGAATAATACCTGTAAGAAAAGTTTCTTTTTTTCCAAATAATTTTAATAAAATACTGCAGGAATAAAATTAAATTAACACTAAAAATCATAAAATATATTGAATAAACTGGTAATTATCCCATTTGATCATAACTTAGACCAAGTACAGTATTGCTATGTTCAAGAGAGGCCATTTTTTGCATGTGTTCCACCAACAAGCAAGCATCAGCCTGTGAACTAAAACTCAGTTCAGATCATTCTCACATCAATAGGTCCCATGCAAAATAAATTTGAGGCAAATAACCACTGTAAAATTTTGTGTGTTAGTTATGTGAGAGATTAATACATACATTAATCAGATCATGAATAGCAGCCCACTCCCATTAGAGCTGGTAAAATCCCTACCTTCAAAATTAAACAGTAAAAATGGCATTTTTTCAAAAGTCCATGAATAACAATGACTGGTTTAGGTTAATGCTTGGGTTGATTATGCTCTTTAAATTTTATATTACTAGCTATACATTTTGTGTCAGGGCACCATTCCAT
>VZTL01052230.1:32128-71039 GCA_013400535.1 Scopus umbretta | reverse complement strand
GGAGAACAAGTCTTCTGAGGAGGAGTTGAGGGAACTGGGACTTTTTAGTCTGGAGAAGAGGAGGCTGAGGTGAGACCTTATTGCTCTCTACAACTTCCTGAAAGGAGGGTGGAGTGAGGAGGGTGTTGGTCTCTTTGCCCAAGTAACCAGCGATAGGACGAAGGGTAACGGCCCCAAGTTACATCACGGGAGGTTTAGACTGGATATTAAGAATAATTTCTTTACTGCAAGAGTGGTGAGGCATTGGAACAGGCTTCCCAGGGAGGGGGGAGAGTCACCATCCCTGGAGGTGTACAAAGAATGTGCAGATGTGGCACTTTGGGACATGGTTTAGTAGGCATGGTGGTGTTGAGTTGACGGTTGGACTAGATGATCTCAGAGGTCTTTTCCAACCTTAATGATTCTATGGTTTTATGACTGTATATTAACATCAATCCCTGTTGTAGTACCTTCCATTACCGCTTTGAAGTGCGTAAACATGCTATTTACACTAATAGCTTTTCCTGGTGTCTTGGCACAGGTCTGATCAACTGACAGTGTTGGTGAAAAGCAATTTAAAGCAACTTGTCAGGCCTGCCCAGTGAGTGCTGGCAGTCACTCTGCCATTTCTTTCCTCCAGTTATTAAATGTTATTTTCAACAACATTAAGTTTCTAGCTTCAGAAAGCTTCTAACTTCTGTGACCCTGCAATACTGCTGTGTATACTTGGGGGGATAAGGAGCCAGGAGAGATTTTCTGGCAATTATTTTATCTTTTCCACTTCCATCCTCCTCTCTTTCCTTCCTTGCAAGGATCATACCAGTGTTCATACCCTTCTTGAGTCCTATGAGGACAAAATGTCTTGTTCAGCCCACCCTTAATTATCCAAAGCTGCTTTTGAAGGTTCCCTGTCATCCTTAGGGAGGAAAATTCCTTTTCCTGTTGCCTTTGCCTGTTTGGGGTCAGTTCTGCCCAAACAATCAGAGACTGGGAGTGGGGGCTCCCTGTCGCTTTGGTCTTGGGAGGCTTGCCTGTGCTTGCTGAGCCTGATCTTGCTGATATTGCTTCCTTTGGGAGACATCCTCTTCAGGGTAGTTTCACTTTTTAAGAACTACCTTTTCTTTTCCCAGGCACTGGGCCCTGGGGACATCCCTTGTGCTCCTGTATCCAGGGAACTGGGCAGCAGGCTTTGAGGTCTGACGGGGGGATGAGGAGTATAGAGCTCAAAGTCTCTTAGCCCCTCCAGTATCTGAAGACACTTTCTGGATCCTCAAAGAGAAATATTACTGATAATTATTTACACTGAATCGTTCACCAAAGGTGTTGCATGTAGTATCTGCGTACAAGACCAGCTCACTGAAATATTTTCAGATAATTATATTATATAGTATATATTTCCAAAACCAAAAAAGGTAGTGGGCAAGTTAACGTCAAACAGCTCCTTTTCCCTCCCTTTTCCTCCCCCAATTTTCCGTTTAAAGTCTTTTAATAAATCTTTTATAAACAGTACCTCTCAGTTAATTCAGAATAATTAAAAACTTTTTTTTTTTTTTGTCTTAACTGTTGGGTATCAGTTCTGTCCTGCTGATATGATGATAGAAAATGTGATATAAAGATTTTAATTGACAGCCTGTGCTGAATCACTACGCCTGCTAGCTGGCAGGGACAACCTGTCCTGGCAATATTCCTGCTGGTTTGCCAGGTCCCTCAGTGGTCCTGAGGAAACCAGCTCTGTCTGCCAAGTTTTTTCTATGTATATCAATGTATAAGCTGGCAGGGTACTGAAGTCTGATTCTATTTTTTTTTGCCCCCCTCTCCTCTCACAGATCACTTAGCCTTGTTTTTAATGTAGTTTCCTTTATTTCATGTACTTCTCTACATCCACGGAGGAAAAAAAGCAGTAAATAATTTCTCCTTTGCTGCTTTTATTTGATTTTCTAATTTGTAGTACTATGCCCAGGCCCTGAACCTTTTAAAAGTTACGTGCACTGCTTCAGGTCTTGCTCGTGCTGACGCTTTGGGCTCTTGACTTAACATTTCTCCACGGCTTCCTGGTGGTGTCTTCCTCCTCTGGGTGTTCCACCAAAAGAGTGTTTAGATGTGAAATGGATCATTTCCTTACCCTCCATTCATTCACTTTTTGCTACTTTCTTTTGCAGTTTCTGTGTTGATGAAACATATGCTCCTTTCTTTTAACTGAAATATTCATAGGTCTGCCTGTGGTTGCAGGATTCACATGAGCCAGCCTTCCCCTTACCATGCGGGCAGGACTGCTGTCATCCCACGGTCCCTGAACTGGCCAGGCGCAGGCAGAGCTCGGAGCCGGGGGCGGCCACGGGTGGGCACCGTGGGCTTTGGGCAGCGCCTGCACATCAGGCAAATACGTCAAAGTTTTCCTGAGACGAGGGATCACATATAATCTTACTTCCTCAGTCTTCTCATTTGTGAAATGGGAATAACATGCTTTCTCAGTTTGAGAAACTGTGGTGAAAACTTCTATAGGAATTGTTCATCTAATACAAGAAAAAGATCAGTGGAGCCTAATTAAAAAGTAGGTGTTGTGCTGCATACTTCTCATTTTGTAAGCAAAACTATTATAGGCAGGCTATTAGAATAAGAAATTGTGTCTTGCTTGAAGCCTTCATTTATGTCTTCAATTTTGTAAATATCTTGTCAGTTGTTCTAGGCAAAGCCATCTTTAAATTTCTATCCCATGTGACAAATGAAAATATCGCTGCCAGTCCCCAGACCTCTGAAGTCATACGATGTCTCACTAACCCAATTCTGGTTATGAAGCAATATGCGGAGACTGTAGCGTTTGGCTGTTAGGGTAAAATTTTGGAATCTGTTCCTGCTTGTGGATTTACAAGAGCAGGTTGCACTGCCATGTTACAATCAGACATGGAGACTGGGATTGTAAGAATTTTGCTGAGTTAATGACCTACAAAGATCAAATTTTCAGCTGACAGATTCAAGCATATCTTTATATAAAATCAATTAGTTTTTCCCTACTGCATCAACAGCAATAAATTCCTCAGTATCCCTGTGAGATAATTAATAATGTGGGATTATGATCTCTCTGTGGAAAAGTAGATAAAGAAAGGATTCAGAGGTAGAAAATGAAAATTTGCTGATAACATTAAAGATAAAACAACAAATGGGTGAAGGAACTATTAGATTTAAAGAGGTATCATGTAAATAGAAATGTGATAGAAGTGTATAAAGAACTGGTAATGTAGAATAAGGAAATGCAACATATATGATGAAATATGTCTCATATTTCAAGGAAATATTTCAAAGAAATATTCCTTGAAATCAGAAGAAAATTTTAACGAAACAGTCTTTAGAAGGCACAAGCGCTGTTTTGCAGAACACATAATTTTCTCATGGTGGGAGAAGACTTCTGGGGGAGAGGACTTTATTTAAGTTCAAATAAACTAAGTGTATATATATATTTATAAATCCGTATCATAGACCATATGACCGTGTGCTCCCCACATATCAAGCTTAGTATAAACACTGTGAGATCAGTGAGATCTGGTGGGAGGACTGAGAACAAATACAGTCAGTGCACATAAAAATAGCAAAATGAGGTGCCTTTGTAGCATATAATAAAGAAAAATTTGAGTTAAGGAATAAATTCTGTCCTTTTGATTTCAGAGGTGTTGGACCTTTGTACCATGGATCTGATTCTGTCCTGCAAGGCAGGAGACTTCAGTGTCTGTGAAGCAGATTTGATGGGTTTTGATGAGCTGGACTCATGCCAGGCCTCCATGTGTTGCCTGATCATTTCTTGTGAAATGCATTACAGTTTTCTCTTTTTTTAACTCAGGAGAAATATTTTGTTTGCAAAACACGTAGCTGCATATTCGCTTACACTTCCCAAGCATGTGAATGTGCGGGGTGAGATGGATGACAGTAATTTTCACAGCTTAAGTTGCCACTTTATCACGAGGAAGCAAATAGGATCCATACAACGTACATGTTATTGCAGAGTATGTTCCCCGTGTAGCATTCGGCTGCAGTTAAAGCCCATCAAATCTCCTTTATGACTCCTTATATCTCAAGACTCTATTTGCGTCAGATTTAGGGTGTGTAATTCACTAGTAGCTGCATTCAAAGCAACATACACCCGACAGGAGACCAGCTGCTGGCTGCCGCCATGCTAGGATGGAAATTCAGAAGAACATCTGCATAAGCAGGGAGAACTCAAATTCCTAATGCTAAAGGAAATGTCTGATTCAAGAACGGGTTTTTCTTTAATAATTCTTACTTAGCAAGAATTACTGGAATTTGCTGTTCATTAATCTCATTAGGTCAGACAAAATGCTTTGGTTTAGTGTGATTCATACTAGGAAAAACCCATGTTTAGACATAAAAGGCTAGCAAAATGCGTACACTGATTAAAGAACATAGTTCTTTATTGGTTGAAGGACCTATTGCATCCTGATACCCTTGGTACCCTATTTCTCATAATAAAACAAATAGGGACTCTAATGCAATGTTTTAAATACACTGAAAATGAATAAAGATTGCCTGAAATACTGACTTGAAATTTCAGTATTGAAAACATTTGGAAGCAGCTGACATTTCCGTGCATTAAGAAAGCAGGGATATTCATTCTTGGGAAAATGCATTATCATATCTGTAGATTCTCTGAGTTTTGGAAGTCTGTTGTCCATTTCATAGCCCATATCATTCAACTGAGGGTTCTGCTAGAAAGATCTGTCTTTTGAAGAAATTACCATTTTGATAATGAGCTTTCTTGGGTCTCTGCAGTTCTGCTTTGGTTCCTGTACTCTGTGCGTCTGTGCCATAGTTTGAATGATGGAGCTGTTGAACATGTAGGTGGGTGTACTCTGTTCGGTGTGTCCTGCATCACCTCTGGGCACGAGGATACAAATTTGCTGCAGCTGCCCTCTCAAAACCTGTGCCCGAGGTTCTGCAAGTAGTTAGGTGGAATTATTGTATATTACAATATGCTGATACATTTGAAAAGAGGTTACTATAACAATGGGATTTTTAGAAATGAAAGCTTTCTACTGTGTTTCAAGTCTGCCACAGCCAAAAGCTAGCCTAGTATGATACACAGCCAGCAATGATAGGCTTTTTTTGGAGGATTTAGTAACCTGAATTTCTGCTGCAAAAAGATTTTGCAGCTGTCATATATCTTGAGGATAATCTATAGACAATTTTTAATCTAATTTGGCAGATTATTTGCTGAGCTGTTTTTTATGTATTTTATCCTTGCATGCACAGTATGTACAGTAGTCCAAATTTACAATTAACCCTTTTTTTTTTAATAATACAAAAATTGAACCTCTGCTTTTGAATGCCATGCTAACTCCTAGATTGCGTGACAAAACATCCTGATCCCTTCAGATGAAACATTGCCCCCTGCTTTCCTTCTGTACTACCTGAGAACAGCAGCCCCAGTTTTGCAGTCATGGCACCAGCACGGTCCCAAAAATGCAGTTTGGGAGACATTGTTTTGTAGGAATATGTAACCATATAATTTGCTGGAGGTAGAGTTGCAGCTTACATTATTTTCTGCCTAGCAGAGGTCTTCCCTTCTGCTGCCACTGGAGAACAATTCAATTGGTTAATAGAAACTCCAGTCTCTTTTCTGTGAGCTAGTTACGTATCACTGTCGTTCGCTCACGTTATCACATCGGTTTTTAGAATATTGTCATTCATTTTCAAAGTATCTGAAAAATGCAATGAACTCCCTTAATTCCTCACGCTTCCCCTTCACACACACGCACACCACGCAGCCTTGCAGCTGCACAGCGTCAGCTTCCTGTGGTTTTAGGCTGCGTGAACAGTGCAGACAGGTCAGGAATGTGCGATGAGGTGCTGGCACCAACATCTGAGAAATCACGAAACAGTTAGTGATTTTTAGCTGAAAAAGAGAGTAGAGGTGAGGTGTTGTGATAGTCTCCATCTGAAAGATGAATGCCCAGGAAATGCAGGGGGAGGAAAAAGAAAGGTGAGGGTGAGGGGAACCTTTGGGTATACTTAGGCTATCAAACTACAGACAGCTTTGTGAAAAACGAGTTAGGAACTACTCTTGGAAGCAGTAATACAACAGAGAGAAAAGATGCAATAAAATGTTTCTGCAGTTGAAGAAAGAATCTTTGCTTTCCTGAAGTTTCATTTTGTTTTGAATATTGAAGGAAATTATGCATCATGTGACAACAGGGCTTTTCAGATGCCTGTGGCGGTTTGTGTGCTAAATCATGCCTTGATCAGTGATAATTCATTCAGAAAATCTTGTAGGCATGGGATTCCTGTAATGAGACATACTCTTTTGGGGGACATAGTCCTATTCTGGAAAAAGATGGCATTAAGCTAATTTTGAATCATTCTGCTTTGGCATTTCAGTGGAAGTTGCAAGGTAGCTCTGAATGGCAGGTAGGTAAGGGTGTCTGCCAAGATGCCCGAGTCAGAGTGTGGAAATGGTGTTCAAGCTGTTCTGCACTCAAGAAACTATAGCATTTAGTGTTGAAATTTTAATTATCACGGACAATGAACAAAGCTGTAACTGGGAGCTTGCTCCCACATCCAAAAGAAGAAAATGTGGATTTAAAGTTCATGTTGGACTTGTCTCTAATTACCATTCTTACAGCATGGAAATGAATGAGGTGGATGCTCTTGGAGGTTGCTGCTATCTGAGAGTAGAGATGAGTCGTTAAATTCATGGGAGCATTCAGCGCTCCCTTTTGTGCGCGCATATTCTTGACAGCAGAAAAACGCCACCCTCTTAAATAAGCGTGTTCCTACCAGGCAACGTGTGATCATAAGATGAACAATTGCAATAGATTATATTTCATTGTCAATCTCTTTACTTAATTGCTTTTTTTTCTTTTTTAAACAAAGGCTATAATAGCAAGTTTAGTTTGAACTCAGTTTATGTTTTTAACACATACTGTTGAATGTACTGAAAATCTGCGGGTAAGTAAGGGATTTTTAAATTTAGAGTATAAGTACTACTACAGATCCATTAATTTTGTGACAGACACACCTAATACAGTCTTGTAATTTTTAGGAATTATTTAAACCAGCAGATGGCCGCTGCCTTTTTTAGATCCTCTATTAAGCTAATATTTCAAATACCTCAGAACAAAAGGTTTCTGTAACTAGTTTTTGAAACATAGAAGTGCTTTAAAATATGTATCAAGTCACAGGTAGGAACTCATGGCATTCTGAACTGCTTGCTGCTTTGAGGACCAGCCAAAATTTCAGTACCAAGTCTCGATATCCGTGCTTGCCAGACAGCTGATTTGTGACTTATCCTGAACAACACTGGGCATGTAAATGGGGTTGCTTCTACTGCTGAAATCCTGCCCAGCTTAAAGCACATCACTACTGCAGTACACACAGCAAGCGCAGCCAGGTACATGTCCAACAGGAGAGGGGAGGTGGTGGCTGTTGTGTGTGGACGTCCCTGTGCCATGTCCCTACCATGCTGCCAGGACACAGCAAGCAGCATGGCTCTTCTGGCCTCAGCCAGCACTTAGTTAAAAAGTTGTTGTTACGAAAAGTGGGAGAAAAACTGCAGTTATGTGTTAAGAGAGCTGGTTCAGCTTTGCTGATAGAAGTAAAAGCTTTGGTTTGCCCCTCAATCAGCAGATCTGACTGAGTACAGGCAGGGAGCAGATTTGCTGTAAAATTTTGTTTTATTATTTTATTCCCTTTTATTTTAAATTTTTCACAATTGTTTTTTACTCTGGTACTATATTTAAATAGAGTTTAGGGCATTGTTCTTAGCGCAGATGGAGTGAACATAACCCAGCAAAAGCCATATTTTTACCATGGGAAGCGTCATACCATCATGGTGGAGGTTTTGTTACAGCAGCTGAAGTTTTGTATTTTGGTGAGGGAGAGGGCACCATGACTTCAGTTCTGTTAAATCTCTCTGGGATTATTTACCATGTTTGCTTATTCAGTTTTTAAGACAGGTAGAGCACTCATGAGTGCTGGGAAGAAAACATGATCTGATACCATTTTAAGCACTGTACCAAAACAGTAAGTAAACTTTTGTCAGCCTGTCTGATATGTTTTCTGTGATTATGTAATAAAGCTAGACTAGCTTGTGGACTGGTTCGTGGCCAGGAGGTAACTTGTCATCAAGCGGAGATCTTGCCATTTATTGGTTTCATTTTGCCCTTCCACAGAGGCTGGCCAAATAAAATGTTTTTATTGTGCCCTGGTCGTCACTCTGGTGTTTTCAGCAATTTGCACTCCGTCTCTGGGGTTACAAGTGTCAGTCAGCTGCAATAAAGTGCCATTTTTGCCAATTCTGTGTTTATTGAGAGATCTCATTTAGTGCCCAGTTTCTTAGACTTGCATCTTGAGTGAGCCATGAGGGACGTGTGCTCAAAAGCTGTGAGAGAAATGTGTGTAGCTGATCCCTGCACAGTAGTAATAAAATACAGAGCTAAGGATCAGCTCCTGCCCACTGACAGGCAAGTTCAGCTATCTTTATGTTTCTCGCTTGATGTAAATTTTTGGTTTTTATGATTCAGAGGACAGTTTGAAAATGTTGTCCAAGTGAACCATTATGAATCAGCAGCCAAATAACAGGAATCTTGGCTCTGTTCCTCACAGAAAAATCCTTGAAATTTTTAATAGCTTTCTTCACTTGCTTCCTTTTCAAGGAAAATGGCGAAAATCTGTGATTTTTTTTGGTTGCTTAAGCATGGTGTTACTGCAACTGCTGTTTCTCCACAACCTTTTGAGAAGCAGGCAAATTAGATCCTGGTCTGTCATCAAAAGTGCAGACACAAACATGCAACAGCTGAGCAGTCCTGCACAGGGGCAGTCCTACTATATGCTGCCTACTCTTTGAAATGAATCCAGGATGTTTCCTGGAGCCTTTCTGGGAATTTGTCAAAAAATTCCAGTAGCAAGATGCTGCCGGTACAGCTTCCAGCCAGGCCAGGTTAAGGTGAAGCTGTGTAATGCCCCAGTCCCCTTTTGGGTTTTGAAGCAAGCAGTGTGTTGAAGGCTGGGCAGTTAGGCAGCTAATAAGCAGTTTAAACAGAAATGGGGTGCAGAGGATTTTGGGACTGTGTTCTGCACCTTGACTATTTTGCCATGTTAGGAATTGAGTGCATTACCGTTCTTCAGTGAGCCCCAGGCCAATAACTCTGTGAGCTTAATTACCTTCAAGGTAATTTTTTTTTCTCCTTTTAAATCAGTCCAATTTTGTAAATGTCATGCAGTGTGGGACTAAGGAATGACTCATTTTGTGTCATTTTATATCTTTTGGTAACTATATCTTTCCTGACTGTGATCAGTTAGAAAACTTGAAAAACAGTGCATTCTGCAATTTAGGCGAGGTAGTACCACAGCAGCATTTAGTAATCATTTTAAGATTTCTGGAGCCAGAATGGTGTTAAGATCCCATAAAGTTTAAAGATGCACAGTGTAGTGAAAATGATGTAAAAGCTCAAAATTAAACAGGATACTTCAGTTGCATATTGGAAGTTAGAGATGCATGTGGCCTTTTTTCCACTTGCTATGCGGGCGTGTTATGATGCAGTTTTGTTTTGGGCATCCTGTACGCACTGCTGGTGATCGCCTTTGCAGCACGCATGTGCAAAATTCAGCTGAAACTGTAGAGCCGGCTGTGAAGTACCACAGGGGAATTATGTTCTCAATAAGCAAGACCAGAAACAACTAGAGCAGCTAAAACATTGCCTATGGTGGAGAGAACATGATGTGCAATTTAAACATCAGTAGAAATTCATGTGAAAAAAGAAAATATTTACAATCCGTCTTAGACTCCTGTCTATAGCTTGGATGAGGGAGTGGAAGAAATTTCTCTGGAAAAGTTTTGTGGGGTACACTGGATGGTCTGGCTTTAGTGCTACGAATGGTTTAAAAGTTCAGTTACCAAAATTAGTTTTCTTAGTGCAGTTTGGACTTTTTGTTGGGTGAAAGAGGAGGTGATGGAGAAGAAGGGAAAAGCCAGGTGGGTGTGCAGCACTGTTTGAGACTGATAGGCAAAGGGACATTTATAGAATAGGTCTCCCTGGTTAGACGAAATGCTCCCTGCCCCACAGTCTCCAGAAATGGCCATCAACATAGAGATGATTTCAAGAATTATACTGGAAAAGTGTGGTCTGAAAAGATGGTTGAGGAGTGTGGAAATTTACTACTACCTATAGTGAAGGAGCTAATATCTGCAGATTAAAGCTGACAGTGTGGTTGTGAAATACCTACAAAAGCAAACTGAGGTGGAATTCTACACCAGTTCTGCCACTCAGCTGATGCTTTTCAGAATACAGAAATATTCATTCTGCAGCATGCCTAAAGTGGGGACAGAGCAGTGTCCTGTACAAATTATGTCCTTATCTCACCCTAATCTTACGGCAGAAAAGATCAGTAAAAAGATGAAAGTGGAGCCCAACCAAAACCAGCTAACAAACCATGTCAACTACCATTTTAATATTAGAGCAGTGGTTAGGTATCAAAGTCATGATCTAGCCTTGAGATTCTGCCTCTAGTTCAAAGCATTTTTTCAAATGAGTGATAATGTCTTTGTCATGTCTCTGCCCTGTACTTTGGTTCTTAGACTAGGTCCAAGTTTGGGGATTTTAGACTGACTAAATAACTAATGAACCATGCTCATATTTGGAGTCTGACATTGCTGATGAGCTTTGCAGTAAAGAAGTGATTCTTCACCAGCTTCAGAGCGTGTGACACCTGCTGCCATCCCTTAAGCAATAAACGAAAGAAGGGGTTTATAACAGATGCTTTATAAAGCATTTTCATAATGGGCTGGTTAATGTTTCCTTCTACTCTTTCTATTAGATCAAACTTTTTAAGCTGTGGGTTTGTTTTTTTTTTCAGACAAGTGACTAGTGAATCAGTAAGTAAACATACAGATGCAGACAGTTTGACAGCCCATGAAAACAATAATCCAGGGTACCAATGGCAAATCTGATTTGTAATTCTGATTTATACATTGCAAAATAGTGGAAGTTCTTAGGAACAGTTGCATAGTCTTGGAAGTTTCTTGTTTAAAAATAACCTTCCCCTGTGTTGCAAGTGAATGTCAGCAGCTGCTGCTCAAAACATGGCCAAATATGAGGCCTGGAAGTTGAATTTTGTTTTCACTTTGAGTTCTCTCTTCATTATCCGTCAGCACTGCTGTTCTCGTGGCTCTCTGCCCTCTGTTTCCTGTGATTTCTGAACGACTCCTGTCGCTTCGATGGCTGCATAATTCCTGCCTCTGCTTTGATAATGTCATTTTGGTGAAGGCCTGCTCAAACCGTGTGTGGCTTTGCCACTAATGCATGAAGTGGTTATTAAATCCATGATGCCCTAGTACAGGGTTTCTTTCCCTGTTCCTACTGAATGTTTCTGTGCATGCACATTGGTGCAGCCGGTGCTGAGGACCCACTATAAATTTCCCTGCAGTCCCTGGGAAGGGTCTCTGCAGTTTGGCTCAGTGGTGGTAAGGCAGGTGCTGCCTGGTGCGCCCGAGTCCCTCCCTCGGTGGCATGGTGCTGCCAGGGCTCCCTTTGAGCTCGTTGCTGGGCACGCTCTGGGGTGCAGAACTTGCATTTTCATCAACATGCATTTTCGTCACCCCAACTGTTGCTAAATAGGCTGATTAATCAATATGCCTCTAGTAATTTCTGCATCTCCTTACTGTGTGTTAACACAGTAAAAGCTAATTAGGAGTTCGGCAGAGTACAGGATTAGTTGAAATTGTTCCCTTAGAAGTACATTACTTCAAAATTTTCACTCATTCAGAGTTCTGTGCAGTTTTGAGTGTCCTAAAGAAGTTATTACTTAAAAGTCATCTGTCTAGGATCAGGTAACAGCTCAAGGACCTGCTATAAATTCTCTTAATGTAATCATGAGGGTAGGATTAGCCAGCTTTCCCAGCTGCAGGCTGGTAACACTTGCACTGGAAGGACAGATGATCCCAACCCAGACGATATTCTGAAATCCAGAGCTAGAGAAAGAACTGCTTGAAGCGGTTTTCATTCTGAGTACCTTAAACTTTTTTCTTTACATGTCACAGTCCAGTTTCTTCTTTTTTTTTTTCTTTTTCTTTTTTTTTTCTTTCATTCTGTGAAAATCTGTTGCTTCTTCAGAGTCTTTTACAGTTTGCCATGATGGCTGTGGCTTGATGCCAGCTGGGTACACAACCTGACTTGCTGTGAGACAAGACTGGGGACCGTTCCAAATAGCTGGCAACTACAAATATCTGCAAAACAGAGACAGGCATCCTTGCTGCCAGCTGTCTTTGTCTGACGGAATGCCATCTTGGGTTATATGTACAAAAGAGAATGAATAAAAAAAAATTGAGTGGGTTTCTTTTTGTTTGGTTGTTTTAGTTTGGTTTAGTTTTTCGTGGTTTGGGGTTTATTTGTTTTGTTTTTTTGTTTGTTTGGTTTGGTTTTATTTGTTTTGGTTTTTTTAAGCCAACTGAGCTAAAGAATCAGTCTTGACAGCTTATATAGGATTTAAGAGGGGTACACACTATGGCTCATGCTTCACTCTTCAACAGATTCAAGATCTTTGTAATGATCTTTACAAAAGCAAGGTTATTATTATTTATGTTTTGAGAACAAAATAATTTACATGTAGATGCTCCATAATTTATAAGATGTTCACATAATTATAGAGAAAATTTACTCATTGGAAGGGAGGAAGGAGTTGAAGATAGATATGCATTAAATAGAAATAAACAGTAATAAATGGGAAATTGCGCTTATCACTTATTAAGACAAAGAAATGTTTTCTAAGCACTGGAATGAATGGGGAATTCAGTTGCACTTAGAAGTTAAGTAGATTGTTTTAAAAACTGAAAAACGTTTCTTTTAAAAACTGAAACCCAAAGTTTCTTTATCATTAAACTATGTTTAAAAACCAGTTTAAACAATTCAACAGTCTGCCCAGAGTGGGAGCTGCTGTCTCATCATCTAATTGTCTTCTTCCTACTACACTGAAATCTAATCAGAGGGGCATCTGCCATCCTCTGGGATAAATTAGTCTAGACCATTACCTAAGCTGTTTGTATTGACAGAAAATATTTTTACTGCTACTTTTGCTCTCTTTTTTGTTTTGTTTCATTTTATCTACGAGGGTTATTTCCAGGAAAGTACAGGGAAGTTCCTACATTTACAGTAGGAGCCAAGAGATATATAAAGGCAATTATATAGACATGTAGTATAATATGGGAATTGTCAGGAGATTCACAGTAATAATAAGCAAATTCTATGAGCAGAAGTCTTTAGTGCTGGTTAGTGTACAAGACAGATGCAGTTCTGAAACAGTAGCCCCACTTTATATGTGGGTATAAAGATTTTAAAGAAATATTGACTGAAATGCAGATGAGAAAAGCTTCAGTTGCTATAGGATTGCATCTAATGAAGAGATCACAGTTTCTGAGGATTACGTGTCTGTCAATGCCAGTACCACAACTAGGAAGTTTTAGGATGTTTTGAACACTAAACTCCAAGGACCCCAGAGGTTTTTTTACTACCTTTCCTCTGGATTTAGGTTTGGTCCAGACTTTAGATTAAGGTCCATCTCTTGAACTGGCTGGCCAAGCATTTCTGAAGTCTGAAATGCAGAAGCAAAGTGGAATTAGGAGTTTTTAACTTCAGCTATTCTCTGGTGGTCACTGCAGGTCTCTCTCAAAGGACTGTAAGAAGTGTTTTCCCCCATAGATATCAGTGTCAGAACTGACAACATAAGGTTATACCATCTGTCTCAAAGCAATCAGGTGAAGTCACTTTCTGTTTCAAAATCTCCTCTTTCACCCTGAAGTATTACAGTTCTGCTTATCCAGAAATTCATCACTGTTGCTTGAACTAGCAGAAGTACAATCCTCTAAGGTGCTGGTGTCTGAGGGGCCAGGAAGGCAACGAAAATAATTGGAACCCTAAAAATATACGTAATCAGCTATATAGTTGCATTCAGTTTTGGGCCCCTCACTACAAGAAGGACATTGAGGTGCTGGAGCGTGTCCAGAGAAGGGCAACGAAGCTGGTGAAGGGCCTGGAGAACGAGTCTTCTGAGGAGCAGCTGAGGGAACTGGGACTGTTTAGTCTGGAGAAGAGGAGGCTGAGGGGAGACCTTACCGCTCTCTACAACTTCCTGAAAGGAGGGTGTGGTGAGGTGGGTATTGGTCTCTTTGCCCAAGTAACTAGCGATAGGATGAGAAGAAATGGCCCCAAGTTACATCACGGGAGGTTTAGACTGGATATTAAGAATAATTTCTTTACTGCAAGAGTGGTGAAGCATTGGAACAGGCTTCCCAGGGAGGTGGTGGAGTCACCGTCCCTGGAGGTGTTCAAAGAATGTGCAGATGTGGCACTTCGGGACATGGTTTAGTAGGCATGGTGGTGTTTGGTTGATGGTTGGACTAGATGATCTCAGAGGTCTTTTCCAACCTTAATGATTCTATGATTCTGATTCTAGGATTCTAGGAAAACTCCAATCAGTATGGTATGAAAGCTGCCAGGTAGAGCTGCCTGATGACTTAGTGTGAGCAGGACTGATTTTTATTGTACTGCAGATGAAGGCCTTGAGCTGGACTGCTTCTGCCGCAGGATGGGGATGAGGATGAAAACTGGTGCTGGGGAAGAGAGCCCTACTGAGCTGAGTGAGGGGAGTGAGCGTCCAAGGGGAGCGTGGTCTTTGCCAGCATGGCTCGCACATGCTGTCCCCTCTGTGGGGAAACATGGGAGACCTTAGTCAGCAGCAGCAGTGAAGTGCCACAAGCCAGAAGAGAGAGAATTGAACTGGCAGAATAAAAATATTAACAAGTAGTGTCTTTTACCTCTGTCTTCCTTTCCTCCTGGGATGAAAAAGAATATAACACCCCAAACCCTTTTGTTGTTCTGCCTGTATGATTTCTGTTCCTCTGCAGAGGTCAGAGGAGCTGTGGTGGTGTAGCTGGGTGAGAACTGGGAGTTATGGGTAATCCTATTTGCACTCACTCTCCAGAGGATTTAACTTTCCAGGTTAGTTTGAGGTCTGTAATTTTAATGTAATCCTGTAAGACAGTAACACTGAAAGGAAGGGTGCAGCAGCTGGAAGGGTGCTGAGCTGCAGAGAGCCGCCCTGCGCAGTGGCACTGATACACAAAAAGACCCAGGAGGCAGTTTCCTCCCAGAACCAGGACGTACAGCCCACTGTGTGGCGTGCCTCCTGCTACAGAGACATGAGCATCAAAGCTGTACCCTGGTGGTTGTTCCTATGCCCTCTGTGCATTGCCTTGCTTGCCTTCTGTTGGCAGTTCTTCAAATGATGCTGTAAGAATGAAGTACCATTTCTACTAGGCTTGTTTGCTGTTGTCAAAGTAGGTGATGGTATGGTGGAGTGGCATGCCTTCTCTGGTGAAATGCAGCCTGTGGTTAACGAAAGGCCAGATCTGGCTCTTCCTCCTCCACCAAAGCCTTCCCATCAGTCCTGTGAAGGACACCAGAAGCAGCCTCCAGAAATATGGAGGCCCCTGTATGATGTCTGAATTTCTATTTGGTTATTGACTTCCGGATTAACTCTGAAGGTAGAGAAGCACATTTTCTGACATTTTAAGGAGAGAAAAATCAGCCAAATAAAGCTGAAGGTTAATTACCTTGCAGGAAAGTGACAGAAAAACTGTGTATTTCCCCTTGGTGATTCCTTCTCAGGAGCAGACCAGCAGCTCTCCTCTCAGCATAGTCTGCTCAGCTCTGTAGTGGATCCGTAAGTTACATGGTTTGGTTGGTTGGGTTTTGTTTGTTTGTTTGTTTTTTTTTAAAGCCCACTTTATTTTGCACAAGGCATGAATAAGATGTAGAGGGATAATCTCTCTACTCTCCTTTCATCTCTGAAAAGTGGCATCATTCAGGATGAGATTCTCCACTTGTGAATCCTTCTTACAGAGAGTTGCTTATGGATTCTGGCTTTTCTAATTCATCCAAGGATTATACATACGTGTCAGTTCTCACTGAGCTTTGTATGTGTATTTTTCACAACTCTGTATGTGAGAGATAAATCAAGATAGAAATTGCTTATAAGGAATATTTCAGTAATGTTAGTTATACATATTTCATTGCTAAACTTTGTGTGCAGAATATGATTAAAAGATTTACAGTTCAAGTAAAAGTATAAAACAGGTATTGTTTACATCAAATTGATTACATCAAATAAGTGATCTGGTAGTTAAGGCTGAAGTGATGCTTGAATTTAAATCCTTAATTCTGGCATATATAACTTGTTTTTAGAATCTGTATTTCGAAGTTTCATTTGTATAGTCTCAACCTTAAATTTTATTTAAAGTAGTGGTTGAAGAGTAACTACTTATCCATCATTTTTTCTTCCAAATTTGGAATAAGCTGTTTAGAAATTATTCATAGATTTTTGAAAATCCTGTCCATTTAAAAACACAATTTCCAATAGAGTTTTCTCAGCATGTGAAACATGGATCAGAATTTGTACCTGGATCAGAATTCGATCCATCTGAATGCTTTGCTGTTGTTGGATAGGCTACATACAAATTGCAAAATGGATGTCAGAGCCAGCTTTCTGGTTCTGATACATGTATACCTTTTCCCAACTTTTCTCAGTCAAAATTGAATAGTTTTACAAGCTCCCTGCCTGTAAACGTCAAGGTGTCATTAGTATAGATTTCAAAATTTTGGTCTGTCCAAATGTAAGCTTGCACAAGACCAAATGGGTTTTCAACCTAAAACTCCAAATCCAGCCCTGAAATTTCTCAGCCCATTTTTATTCTACAAGGAAGCTAACCAGGATATGTATGTTAATATCATAAGCCGTGCAAAATCCAGAGGCCCAAATGCTCAGTTACTATGCACTGAAGGATTTTACTACCAGCATTAGGTGAGGAACACTAACTTACCCCAGCTGAAGATGTCACCCCATATATTCACTGTCTATTGAAACTATTTTCTTGAACCAGTCCTGTGCTCTGGTGTACATAATCTCCAGACATATCTGTATGACTTTATGAATATTCCGTGGCTTAATTGGGTTATTGAAATGTCTGCTATGTGACTGTTGGATAAAATTCACTGTATGTATAAACTGGTTAGTTTAGTGTGCCCAGGTGGCCAAGAAGGCCAACAGCAACCCGGCTTGTGTCAGGAATAGTGTGGCCAGCAGGACTAGGGAAGTGATCGTGCCCCTGTACTCGGCACTGGTGAGGCTGCACCTCGAATACTGTGTTCATTTTTGGGCCCCTCACCACAAGAAGGACATGGAGGTGCTGGAGTGTGTCCGGAGAAGAGCAATGAAGCTGGTGAAGGGCCTGGAGAACAAGCCTTATGAGGAGTGGCTGAGGGAACTGGGACTGTTTAGTCTGGAGAAGAGGAGGCTGAGGGGAGACCTTATCGCTCTCTGCAACTTCCTGAAAGGAGGGTGGAGTGAGGAGGGTGTTGGTCTCTTTGCCCAAGCAACCAGCGATAGGACGAAGGGTAATGGCCTCAAGTTGTGCCAGGGGAGGTTTAGATTAGATATTAGGAAAAAATTCTTTACTGAAAGAGTGGCAAGGCATTGGAACTGGCTGCCCAGGGAGGTGATGGAGTCCCCATCCCTGGAGGTGTTCAAAAAACATGTGGATGTGGCACTTCGGGACATGATTTAGTAGGTATGGTGTTTTGGGTTGATGGTTGGGCTAGATGATCTCCAGGTCTTTTCCAACCTTAATAATTCTATGATAAGAGAAGTGTTACAAAACAAGTCTTGCAGTAGTACAGTGGACCAACCTTCTGCTTTAGGTGTGATTACACAACTCTGATCTACGTAGGATGGTAGCAGAGCTGTGCATCGTGCCACCGCAGGGTGATGTGGAAGACAGGGTCTGTGAAGTCCCCTGGTCAGAAGGGGGAAACAGTTTTTACCAAGTTGTGAAAGGAGATTTAGCTTCTCCTTTTCCTGAGTATATACCTGCTGGTGTGCACACAGCTGTGGTGTTCTTCTGTTTAGGCCCCAGGCTGTCGCATTTCACTCCTGCTGCTGGGCAGAGCAATGGAAAGGATGGGGGCAGGATGTTCTGGATGTCTCGTGTTCTTGGGTCCTGGATTCCTGCTCCGTCAATGGCTGAAGCCATCTCTGTATTGGCTGCTGCCCAGGCAATCAGCTGGTCTTGCTGATGACCGCTGTGTTGATGAATTCTGTTGGGAACCACATACAGAGGTTTTGCAGGCTAGAAGTGACTTGTTGACTGCACTATGCAACTCTGCTGGAAAGGGGTTGAATTCTTACTTGTAGTAAATGCTTTGCTACGTGTTTTTTGCATGTTCCTGCTAGAAATTATAGTATGCTTAAAAAGCTTGTAGCCAACCTTTTGCAGTGTGAAAGAAGCTAGGGAGTCGCTAACTTTTTATATATCCTTCAGCTATCCTTACAGTCTCATGGAAGGCTAATACTGACAGAAAAACCCAAAGAGTTTTAAAGCTCAGAGGAATCATCTAGTACCTTTTGATATGTACCCTGAGTCATTGGTTTGGTTTGGTGGAATTCATTTTTTATGAAGAAGGATAATCTTGTATTTGATGTTCAACTCACACAGTCACCTGCTTGCATCCATTTATGCATGGTCCACATGAGTCTTTGTAGTTTGACCATGTTATCTGACTAGATTGCACGTATTTGTGCATGATTGAGCTGACATACTGTTTCTCAGCTTCTGGTTGGGAAGAAGCTCATTGCTTGTTGAAGGTGTTGGGCTGACGACTGGGGAGCCTTTTTAGAGTAGAGGGTAGGAACAGCCAAATTCAATAAAGCTTGTGGACCTCGAACCTGACACAGAAAGATTGCTACAAGGTGTGTGCAAGGTACTCTGTTCACTAATGGCAGTTCTGTTTCACTCATCAAACCAGAACATGTGTTTACACAATTTTTAACCTAGTCAAAGACCAGCGTCCAAATATTTCAAATCTTTCCGGATCCATGCAATGTAGGCTGTCATGAGCCAAACCTCCAGTTCTGTGTATCTCTGAACTGGGGTCCTGTCCCCAAGTGGGCTTTTGGCTTTGGGTTTGTTTTTAAGCTTTGTGAATGCATCTTTTCTGGTATATTTTTCTGAAGTATCATGCTATATTTTAGAAGAAGTAAGATGGTTATAATGAAGGGAGAAGAGGAGGATGGGATATAATGCAAATACTGAAATCAATGTATGCACACAGCTACAAATGGCAGTGTTCCTGGAAAGACAAGTAGGCATGCTTCAGGTGACCAGTGCACCTTGAGTAACAAAGTAATCCAAAGTAAAAAACTTTCTTCCTGCAAAGATATTTTACAGTTGTATTCAAAACAAACCAGCTTCAAATTCCTAGTATTTTTCCAGAGAAAGATACTTTCCCACACACTTCAGCCTTTTATTTCTTTTGACTCAGCTAGTGGAATGAACCATATATCTGAGGTTTTTGAAGTGTAGAGGGGCAGAGCACAAAATAATTTTATTTTTGGTGGTGAGTGGTAAGTAGTCCAAAATAGTCACTGGAAGTGATTAAGGAATAAAGTGTGAATCTTGCAAAATGATACACATTTATGATGATGCAAAATGGCATGACTATTAACTATGAGAGAGGACATGAAAAACTAGCCTGTAGGTCCCTTGATAAATAATTCTACAGAATTATGTATTGCATTATAGCACAATCCTGACTCAATGGATGCAACAGGGAAATTCCTAGAGAATTCAATGGAGCCTGATTTTTTGTACATTGTTCTTTGAGAGCTACGTAAGAAACAGTCTAAGACACTGTAGTTGTTGGAAAATTAGAGAATTAACCTTACTTTTGTTTTCCTGATTATATTTTCACAATTTAATTGACATTTTTTAATTTTCTAAATTGTCAAGAGTGTTTTGGTAACTCTTTTTGATAAGACACTAGGAGAGGCAAAAGTCTGGGTTTGCTTTGCCAAGTATCTGCTTATTTGTGCTTCTGGACTTGAATAGTCTAAGGCAAACTCTTGGTATTTCCCCTTTGTCATCTTACGTACAGCAAATGCAAAAGAGCTGAGATTAGGAAACTTATTACATGATAAGGACTCTAACAATTATTGTTGGGTTTTCGGTTCTTAATGCTCCCTTCTATTTCCTATGAAAATTAACGTGTTCAACAATTTGCTCCCTATTGAAAGTCTATTATTTGATAGTTTAGACAGAGACTTTCTTCTTCTGCAATATGCAGTTTCTTTTCCTATACTAGAATCTTTAAAACACTCAGTTGGCAATTCCTATTATCGTTGCTTATTTGGACCAGGCAAATTGCCGAATAAAAGGTTTGTAAATTATCTGCTTTATATTTGTGCTGTCCTCAAAGGACTGAAATTTGCTTTGGGGAAAAGCAAAGGACCAAGTAATAACATTTTCTTTTTTAAAGCACTGCCAGAAACTTAATTTCAGAGAGCTTTTTATTATTAAATTTCCCAGCCTTCCTTTCAAGCACTTTATTAGGAACACAGCTCATTTATTTGGGAGGGGGAGGAAAGCATTGAAGAAGGGGGAGATGAAGGTGAAAAGCAAGCTCATTAATTCATATTGTGATCTAAGTGTAGTGTTCATGTTGGCAACAATTTCAGTTTTCTAATGTGCAATCATTGTGAAAGACTGATTTTAACACGGAAACCTTAAAGAAGTGGGGAAATTGTTTCTCTTAAACTTTTTTTGGAGCTCATTTATATTGGAATTTTTAAGTGGTTCTTCTAGAGCAGGTGAAAAAGACCTTTGCTGCTTTATCAAAAGGAACAAGAGAAATCAAACCTTTACTTGTTTTAATTACAAACTAGATGCAGCTTTGAGCACTGGGCTTGAGTCTGATGCTGTTAGAAAAGCGAAGGGAAGTCTAGGTAATAGATATAGTGTCAGGAAGAATTGATCCTGCTTGTGGGTTGTATTCTGCAAATGTCTTTTTGTTCATTTACATTCAAGGCTTAGCAGATGGCACCTAACATTTAAGAAGGGACCATTTGTTTTCAGCCTACAAAATAAAGCTGCCCTGGTAAAGCGCAACAGAAGAGGTCAGCGGCTGCTATTAGTTATATGATAGATGCATACATTTTCTCAGTGAAATGCTGTGAGCCCACTTAAAGAAAACTTAGGTGTGGGGACAATCCAAAGTCTAATTCTGTCAGTGACACCTGAGAGAGCTGACTGGAAACTGGAACTTCCATTCCTCAGGAGAGCTGGACATTTTGAAATTTTCTGTCATTCTAGCTTGAGGCAGAGTCTGGGCAAAATCAGCATTCTATGATATTCTGGTTTAAGGGCATAGAAACATTTCAGGTTTAGCATTGTCCAAAGAAATGAGAATGCTCTTGTTTTGTTTTTTAAATTTAATTAATTTAAAAATTAATTTTAAAATTAAAATTTTCAACAGCAAACAGCTCTCAAGAAATGCCTTTGCTATTTGATTATCTGGGGACTGAGGACACATCCCTCTGAGGGAAGGCCTTCATTTTCTGCACATTTCATTTAACTGGTTTTTTGCTCTTTCTACTAACCGTCCAAGCTGGAGCTCTGAGCTGTCCTTTTCCAGCAGCTGTTTCTGTAGTGCGTGGGTCTTGTCAAGGCAAACGTGGAAAAAATTTCCACTTTCCTTAGCACCATTAATGAGATGTTTCTAGCTTCCTGAAATCACTTTCAGGCACAGGCAGAGCTCTGAGGAGCCGTGTGTGTCTATGGTGCTTTTAGAACTTGACATCAGGAATGTTCTACTTTTTCTTTACTTGCTTTAACTCTTTCCTCCAAAAACTTGCTGCCGCTTTATTTATACAATTTGTCAAGCGGACTCCTATTCTTGTTGTCAATTTTGTCTTTCACAAGGTTGAAGTTTTTTAACAGCCTGATTTGTATTTTTTGTGCTTTTTCTGTCTGTGAGGCATAATCCTTCAGCAATTATTGTGGTGCAAGGCTAAGGACAGGCTTGCCTTACAACAAGTGGTCTTGTTTAATGGGAAGGGATGTGTCTGCAATGGCATCTAGGTGGAGGAAGCAGTGCAAATGATGTATTTCTTCCAGGTGGCACATTGCATTATTTGTAGGCTAGGGAAATGTGACAGACAGCACAGATTTGAAGGAATACACCATACTGGTTTAGAAATTACAAAAATAATAACAGTCAGCTGAAAGGAAGCAGCTGGAGCGAGGCAGAATGGGCACATCCTACTTTTCTGTGTTGCAGAGAGCTTGTGTGGGATACAGCAGGAGACAAGCTGTCAGGCATACCTTCAGGTGTTTGAGAGATGCACCATTACAGTGTTAGTGTGAAAAGCAAAAAAGCTATTGTCACTTTTGCAAGAAATAGAAGGGAAAAAAACTTGCCAGTGCTGTTCAGAAATGCTAAAAAAAAACCCCAAACAAAAAAACCAACAAAAACCACACCACCAAAACCAAACAAAAAACTGCAAATTTTGTGGATGTTTTCTTCAGAGAAACACAGAGAAAAGTCTTGGATAACAATCTGGTGCTAATATGTAGCATATAGGTAGTAGTTTTCCTACTGTAAATCCAGTCCTGTTTCATCAAGTTTACCCCCCTGACCTTCACCTTTCTATGAACTTTTCAAACCCTCACCTAAGATGATGGGATTCTGATGGGGAGGCACTTCCAGAACTTTGCTGCTAGATGTGTTCTTTCTTTTCTTCTAAAACTTATACCTGTGTGTCTTTTAGCCCTTTAGACTGTTTAATTTGCCTGGCAAATAACCAGACAGGAATACTATCCTTCCTGTCCTGGTCTTGCTAGGGTAGAAGGTGAAGTTGTTTTGTCCTGTTGCATCAGAACGTTATATTGATAATTTTGAAGGCTATTTCTGGGCCTGTTCTGGTTGGAAGGACTCTTTTTGGAATATGGTTGGCATTGTACATAGTATTTCAAAGGAGGAGCTCTCACAGGGGCCTTTACCACAGGAATTAATCTTCCTTTGCTCTTCTGAGTATACATCACCTGATGAGTTTACTCTTTTCACGGCTGATGATTTGCAGACATCCCACATTCTACGATTATACTTCTCCCTATGTAGCTCCTCCAGCTGACAGCCTTGTAGTTTATAGCAGAAAGCCTTGTTATTAGTTCCAAAGCTTCTGACCTTGCACACCGCTTTTAAATTTCATCCCATTTCTATTACACCTCCAGATAATCCAGCTCTTGCTGTGTGAGCCCCAAGTCCTCCTTCTAATGACAAGCCTCCAGACACTTAGGTCTCAGGAAGTTTATTTGTTTACTTTTATATTTTTGTCCCAATATCATTAATACTAGTATTAAGTGATATTCGTCCCAACACCAGTCTTCAAGGGTTTTCATTATTAACCTGCCTGAGGTTTAACAGTTTTCCTCCTGCTCCAGGCCATATGCTCCTGCAAAAGGCTGTAGCTGAGAAGCAGAGGGGAAGCCTGCCCTGGCCCCTGTGCCCCCCCTTTCAGTGGATGCTTTTGGGGTGCAGGGCAGGCTGCCCTTTCCCAGAGCACCACTGGGGAAGCCCATTGAGGAGAGAGTGGTGGAGCAGAGTCAACAAGCGCACATGGTGAGCCCTGCCTCTGCAGCCAGGCTGTAGAGAGAGGTGAGAGACTGCTGGGAGAGGCAGAGGGACACAGCCAACCTTTGAGGATGGCAGACAGAGATATATGAAAGTGTGTCAAGAAAGACTTTGTAGAATTTGCTTTGATCCAGGAAATGTGCAGGTATTGCTCATCTGAGAGCCTGTCTGGTGAAAAGGACCTGCCCTGCAAGGGCATGGTGGTTGGGGGAGAGACTTACTTGCAGTCCCCCTTGCTTTCACACTTCCATCCAGCAGAGCTGAAGATAAGGTGTTTCTCCTGTTTGTAGCGTTTACTGCTCCAGCTGGCATTTAAACAAAACTGTCTTTCTGAGATGTTGGGGTACTCACTTTAGGCAATAGATCTTGGCACTTCCTCCTAAAACCTCGTGTTGATTTGAGGTCTGCTACAGTTATGAAAGAATTAAACAATTAGAAGAAAAAGTAGAAAGCTGAGGAATAGCCTCCTTTACCAGGCAGCGCAATGTAAGGCATTGTAACAAATCTGACTAAAGGTATTTTAACAACACAGCACCTACGTAGCCTTGCAGTGCCAAATGTACTAGTTTAGTGGGTTGAACTTGTTAATTTATTGACGCTTGCACACAATTTATCTTTTGAAAGAATTTAATTGCTTAGGGTGACAATATCCACTGATTATATCACTTTCTGACTTAGTTTCAATGGTCAGAAATGATGTAGAGAGACAACATGCTAAACACCACCTTTCATGGGCAATAATTGTTATTATTAAAGTGTATTTTCTTTTCTTACAACACTTATGAACATGTCAAAGTTGAGAGACCACACTGATGCCTCTGCAGATATTTAGCACTTTGCATGTTCACAGCCTTGTACAAACATTAATGAACCGAAGTAAACAGTCATTTTCATTATGTGGCTTAATATAATAAGGCACTGTGAACCTTGCTTCACCTCTGATACTCAAGGGATTGTAATTCACACCCTTTTGCATGTGCAATGAAGGCTATACCTGTCATCTACCCTGTCCCATTCATCCTTTTCCTGTGCAGTTCCCAGCAAAGGGGGAAGCAGCTTTCATTTCAGACAGGGCTACAAAGAGCTCAGGCTGTAATTCATCTGGCTCTCTTCCAACTTTCTAGATGATGCCCGTTTCCTCCAGGCTTCCTCTGTGGTATATCATTGCAAATCCCTTAATTTTTTTTTTTTTTTTTTTTTTTTTTTTTTTTTTTTGGGGNTTTTTTTTTTTTTTTTGATTTGGGGGTGTCGATTTCCCCACAGCTGGAACTACCAATGGTGTTCCACTGGCAGCGATAAAAGCCCACCCGCATTTCAAAAGTACATGTCTGCTACATTGTCTTACACACTTGTCAGCAGAAAAACACTACCTGTCTTATTCTTGTTTTACTTTTTAAATGCTAGTTATCCTTTTGCTTCAAGTTAGAAGTATATACATCAGGTTTGGCAGGATGATTTCAAATAGCTGTATTTTAGATATTAAGAAGTGCGCTCTCTCAGGACTTGCAAGAGCCAGGAGCAAATAAAATTAGCAGACTAGAACGAAGTCAGGTAAAGTGTTGCAGGGCTCAAGTCAGTTTAGGATGACAGCAGAAAGCACAATAGCAGGGCCAGCTCTCCCAGCTGTTGCAAGTGTATTTGGAGAGAGCTGAGAGGAAAAGATACCAGCAGATGCCTCCTACCAGCCAGTGCTAGTTGGGACTCCCGCAGCACCTATTACAAGCTGAAATAATTGTTTATTGGGGGTGTCTCTGTATGATACCCACCTGTACTCAGGGAATGGCCTTTGTAGCCAAACTGGCCGCATCCTGTGAAACCAGAGGGTTTACTGACTCCATAGCAAGACCATGCTCCTTTGCCTGCAGGGATGGTTAGCTTCTTGGCCTGAAAGGTTAAGGTGAAAGGTGCGTGGGGATGTTAATTTTATTATGCTGTTGGTGGGCTACAGATTTCCATGCTGGCTAAAATGTGATGAGTTGAGCAGAAATAATTGAAGCCTCTATCCTGCAGTTTGTTGAGGGGAGACATGCACCTGACAGCCAATAGAGTTAAGCATTTGCAGCTTAAAGGTGTAGATCCTCAGCACTTCTGAAGGGCAAATGGGACTTGAATTATTTACGTTATTCACTGCAGATGTCTGGCTTTTAGTCTTGTCATTCATCATTGCTCAGCAAGCACCTGTGTTCATACAGTGCATCATAAATACTGCAAAATGAATATGTAATTTTCTATTCCTTGAATATGACTCTGATTCTCAGCCACACAATGACGTTCACAAAAGCCATGCCCTATTACTTGTTAGATATATATTGGAAAATGGTGGTTGAACCCAGTTATTCCTGTATATAGGAGATTTCTTTACTTAATAGCCCCTGTGCCAGCAGGGGATTGTGCTCTTTTAGACTGGACTTAGGCATGCCAGAATGTCTGAGAAGAGCCTCACTGTAATGCTACTTAAGTTAAACGAACAGATGAACAAAAATAGGTCTGTAACTTGTTTTGTCTTCTAACTTTGAAAGCATAAACTTTAAGGAGTCTCATTCATGCTGATAGCTACAGTGATGTGCTCAAGAGCTGAATACGGAGCAGGACTAGAATTCCACAGGTCAGAGGTGCAAAGCCTGTAGACAAACCTGAATTCTTTTTGTCTTGCTTGGGAAGAAAGGCTAAAGACTCTAGATCCTCATGGACAAATAACCACCTCCAAAACAGACATTAAGAAGTTGACAAAAAGCCTACAGCAGATGGAAAACACAGCTTTGTTTTCACAATCAGGAAATACAATGATAAAATGAAAACACCAAACCGGTTTAAATCTTGCAAAAGAAATGTAAAGAGTACCTTATGTATAACAATAACAATGGTGAATGAACAACTAAAAAAGACATGGAGCTGCTATGACAAAAAGTGGATTAGGATTAGTTTAGGCTAATAATCAAGGTCATGAAGACTAATACTGAACACTAGGTAAGGACTGTCATGCCAAACATGGGAATAAAGATAGGACACCTCCCAAAACGGGAATGACCACAGTAACATCAGAGGTCAAAACACATAACAAAATTTAATTCATTCTAATAGAAAAGTGGATGATATCCATCCCTTCATTCTGAACAAATTAGCGCATGATTATTGGTAGCAAATATGTTTCATAAAGTGCTGATTTGTTTGTATGTTCTTAATTATTTGTTAGCAGTGACTTCAGCAAAAGGTGGAATAATGCTGATGTGTTGATGGCAAAATTGGAATGCATCAGCAATAGAAATGAAAAATAAGGTCATGTTGTTCATCAGTCAGGACAAACTGGAACAAAAGAACCCTAGAATAATTTAGATTGAAAGGTACCTCTAGGGGGTCATCTAGTACAACCCCCTGTTCAAAGCAGGTCAAATTAGATCAGGTTGCTCTGGGCTGTGTCCAGTCAAGTCTTTAATACCCCTAAGGAGGCAGATCTACAACTGCTCTGGGCAACCTGTTTCAGTATTTGACCACCTTGTGGTAAAGAAAAAATAAATCCTTATATCTAATTGGAATTTCCCACTTTACAACACGTATCCATTTCCTCTTGTCCTGCTGCTGTGCACCACTGAGAAGAGTCTGGCTTCAGCTTCTCTGTATCCTCCAGTCAGGTAGCTCAGGAAAGGAAACCAGATCAACTTCAGTTGCAGTGGTTGGGGACAGATAACAAGAACTGTTTACGGAGTGGGAGTCACCAGCTCTAGTGATTTCCACCAATCTGGAAATGACTGACCAGTAGGTACCGGTGTATACTGCTTGGCCTTACCATGAACCACCAACACCAACTGCTAGTGAGATGCTGTCACAAAAAGACAAATGCACTCTTGAAATTTACCAGCTCAGGAGTTTCCGGGGATGGTTTTTAAATGTAGCTCAAATCCTGTTAGAGATGGATGAAATAAAAATGGAGCAGGTACAAAGCAGGGCTATGAAAATGGTTGATTATGGGGAATAGGGAGGAATAAGAGAGTTTGATTTGTTCAGACAGGTCGAGTGAAGACTTGGAAAGGCATCTTACTGCTCTCTGTAAATGCATTGGCACTAATAGGTGTGAATGGGAAGGGATAGATGAAGACTGTTAATTAGAAAAAGGTTTTAAACATGAAAGCAGTGAGGCCTTAGAGCAGTCTTCAGAAAGAGCGTTTGTAAAAATACATGAGACAGAAACAAAACCAAACTGACTTTGACATGGGGTTCTGCAGGGGTAGCCTTTTTCTGAATATGCCATTTGTGTTTTCAGGGTAGACATTGTGTTCAGGAGGAATTTGCTTGGCATTTCAGTATGCATGGTACTGCAGGCAAGCTTACATTTTGATTGCGCCTGTTGTGCCCTGGTATTTCATGAGCACATGATAGGCAGCACATGCATGGTTGGCTTGGCAAATCCCAAGTGCTCCCAGGTGCCTGCACATATGCTCTGGCCTTGGCTTGTGTGCATGTGGTAAGACTTGATGCATCATGGAAAGGTCAGGTTTATTGTGTGTGTGTGAACCCTCAGCGCAGGGAGCCTACATTACGTGAGGGACTTTGCCAATGTGTTAGCCAACTGGGCATGAGCTTTCTGCAGAGGAAATCCAAGATAGAAATACGGCAGCGCATAGGAAGAAACATATGTGAAAGAGATATATAATGTGTTTTCAACATGTACCCTGGGTCCCTGTGCTTTCAAATCCAGGTCTTTCTTATCCTTGAGCAGTCACAGTATTTTTCAATAACTAAGGAAAATAACCATTTTTTTAGAATGTTGAGTGAATTTTTTTTTCAATTATATGTTTAATTTGGCAGCATTATATGCCCTTATAAGCAATGTAAGTGTTGTGGTTTAACCCCAGTCGGCATCTAAGCACCACACAGCTGCTTGCTCACCCTCCCCTGCCCCGCTGGGATGGAGGAGAGAACTGGGGAAAAAAAAAAAACAAAACCTATGGGTTGAGATAAAGGGATTTTAATAGGATAGCAGAGAAAGAGAAAATAACAACAACGATAAAATAATATACAAAATAAGTGATGCACGATGCAATTGCTCACCACCCGCTGACCGATGCCCAGCCAGGCCCTGAGCAGCAATCGCTGCCCCCCGGCCAACTCCCCGGAGTTTCTATACTGAGCGTGACGCCATATGGTATGGAATAGCCCTGTGGCCAGTTTGGATCAGCTGTCCTGCCTGCATTCCCTCCCAGCTTCTTGTGCACCTGGCAGAGCACGGGAAGCTAAAAAGTCCTTGACTAGTGTAAACACTACTGAGCGACAACTAAACCATCAGGGTGCTCTCAGCATTGTTCTCATACTAAGTCCAAAACACAGCACTACAGCAGCTACTAGGAAGAAAATGAACTCTGAATTAAGCTGAAAGCAGGACAGTAAGCCAAATATGAAACTGAAAATTGAGTTAGTGCTTGTTAATCCTGTTAAGATTTTTGTTTTGGACAGCCCGGTTATGCAAGCAAACTAAATTAAAGTGAATTCCAGCTGAGAGCTGGTTCTAGTATTTGTGTTTCTGAAGTCATGATTTGAAGTTCTCAGTTGTTGCGGTGTTTCTGTATTTTATCTTTAATTTTAAAACTGTTATGTATTTTGTGACCATAAATGGGATAGAACAATGTGAGGGCACAGATGAAACAGAAAGATATTTTAATATAAAATAACAGGTTAGTGTTAAATGTATCTGGAGTAACAAAGAGAAGGCTTAGAAAGAGTACAGAAATACCAATAAACAAATAGATGAGAGGCAATGAGTGCCATGGGAGTTCAAATTAAGGAAAAGAATGGAAATATTAAAGGATATTTAAGAGAATTTTTTTGGAACAGGAGAGTATTAAGGCAGTTATCAATAAAATAGCTTCTTCTCCAGTATTTAAAAATCGAAGGCATACAGCAGAAAATAAGAGTGCTGGTGAGAGATGGAATGAAGAATGGTTTGGAAAAGCATATGCTGCTAAAAAAGAAACAGAAGCTGCCTGCTTAAAAAGGGGATGTCTGACAGAAAATCAACCTATGTTTGCATCAAGGTCAGTCACTAGCAGTGACTGCAGTGTCTCTAAGTTTTTTAGATAAAAAAATCTTTGAACTAGATTGATCTGTAGGAGTATTTACACTGAATTAATGGAACTGCAGACTGGGTTGTATGAGCCCCTGTTGTTTTGGTTTAGATCAGTTTTTGCCTAGCAAAGCTCAGCATTATTGTATTTTGTGTCATTGGGAGTTTTTATTAATGTGCAAAGCTAAAAATAATGGCATATCTGCTGCATTTCAAATGTCACCTTTTAGCACAAGCTTAGACTTTCAACCCCACCAACCACTGAGCTTCTGAAATTATTTGTTGGGATGACTGACTTTATCCAAAACATAGATTGGATAAATCCATATGAATTTTTCCAGCTTCCATCAATTTATTTTAATGTAATTGTGCATATGACCACAGCTTGTATTGTAACTGTTTCTAAGTAGTTTTTGTGCTAGTAACATGAACAAGTGTTTGATGTTTGGAGAAAAGAATATTTTCAAAAATGAAATCTGGAGCTGTTGCATTGCCATGCTGGGAAAAGCTGAAAGCAAGGGGATTGACCATGCTGCAGCTTTCGTGTACCTGCTTTCATCTCGACACTGATGACTTTCAACATGAAGGAGGACAACTTTTTTATAGGGAAAAGATGCAGATTGTCTAAAGCTAATCAGCTGAGTTTGTATCATCAGAAATAACTGCTGCAGTACGTGTGAGAATTTACCCAGATTAAGTCAGACATGTAACAGAAATCATGGCAGGAGAAACTTCCCTGTCCAGGTTCCCTTCTGAATTTGAGGCCAAAATCTACAGTCCTTGGTCCAGCAAAACTTAGTTCATGATCTGTTTGAGTAAGAATTATGGAATTTTGCCCCATAACTTCAAGATGTAAGGAATTTTAGGAAAGAACTGAAGTGCATTGTTATGGTAAATGCTCAGGTGCAATGAAAGTACACAGAGATCTAAATTTAATTTAGAAACAATTTTTTATTTTTAATACTATTAATAATGAAAGTTATTAGGTTTGATATAAGCCTTTTTACCCGTTACCAGTATCTGGGTAACAGTTGTTTGCAGTTTATGGATGGAAAGAAGAACGTGGTTGTTGTTCTTCAGCAATAAATAATGTTCTGACTCATACTGAAATTCTAACTCAGTGGATGCAAATTCATTGATGTTTATTTTTTAGGGACCACTGAATTTTTTATTATAATTTGTGAAAAATTACATTTAAGAGATAGTGCCAGAACAGGATGCTCTCAAATGTTTTTGAGTGAAATGAAATATGCTGGGAAAAAAGTGCTTTGAGTACAAAAAACTTGATCCAAATGCCATTTAAAAACCAGTGAAATTTTGATTTCAATATGCTTTTGATTAGGCCACAGTGTGTAACATGTTTGAAGTTAGATGCATTTTAAATACCTTTGAAAGCTGGAACACTGTGTTTAGGAAGTAAACAAAAGCAAACTTTTTAGGCAGTAACTCTTACTATTGTGTATGAAACTTAGGTGTAGCCAAGTAGATCAGTTATAGTACATATGGGTGGTGTTTGTGAAGCAGAAATATGATATCCTACCAGAGAAATAACATATACATGTTACATAAATATATACCGAAACAGAATCTAACCTTAAAATATTTATATTTGTTGTCCAAAGGAACACATCCCTCTCTCTGGGCATAGGTGGGAGAAACCAGCTGATCAGATCTCTTCTGGGCTCAAAGGAGGGTGTTAGTTTTAATATGAGATTTTTGGTAAAGCCCAAATGTTGCAGACTTCTGTTGGGATTACAGTAGAAGACAGAAGGAATTTTGAGGGAGAGCTATAGGGATGCTCCTTATCCTTTATAGGGAAAGCTTTTCTGCAGATATATGTTATTGTGCAAACAGAAATGTCTCTTTTCCTTTTTACCTCAGTGGATGTTGACATTGTTAATGTGATTAACAAGTATGTATAAAAACCTAGAAGCTGGAGACCCTCCTTTGTGAGTTTAGAAATCTATAGCAGTGCAGGTTTGCCATGCTTGTTCAAAACATAGGGAAACGCTCTCATTTCCTGTAGGTGACAAATGAATTATAGCCTGTTGACCAAATTCACATCCTTGGATCTTGTAGCCTCATTCAGCTATGTCAGATATTAATATGATGAGCTAGCTGTTCAATGGATTAATGGTTTCAAAGAGCAAACTAAGAGAACACCTACAGTCTCTGTGTTGTTTTCCTCTCTTTCTAAACCTAGCAAAAATATAACTTTTGCTAGTTTCCTGAAGTTGGCAAAGGCCTTTCAGCAGCTCTCTATAAATCATTGAGAGTATTATATTTCTGCTTCCTGGAGGGAAATGTGCATGGTAGGATTCAAGCCAGTCATTTAAGTGATCCTCAGGGGCAGGGCATTAGATTGCACTGTTGGTGCCTTTTTTATTGTCATTGTATGAAGACAGCAACTGTTGCATACATGGAATTTTTGTACGAATAAATTCTTGAGGACAAATCCTGGCCATGTTTCTGCAGCCAGCTTGAAGCAGAACTTGTCCAGAGTGCATGAGGGAAGAACAGGACATGAGCTGCTATGAAAAGTCAAGTCTGGGAAGGTTGTGGAGCCAAGTCAAGTCTACTTGGTTGCTTGTGTTGAGTAGGAGCAAATGCAGAACTGTCAGTCAGCTTTCTTTTTGGAGAAGATGTGTATGATTTGAAAAGTCTTGGTTCGTCCTCAATGTGGTGTGCCTTGGGGCAGGATTATTTACAAACAGCATCTAAGTAATGGCCTCTGTGCAAACACCAGAGCGGGATCTCCTGGGAAATCACAGTTGTTTCCAGGGTTCACTTTAACTTGAGAGGTTAAGGCAGAAAAAGGACGCTCCCAGCTTTTCCTAGCAGCTTTTCCTTCCCTGCAACTGGTTTGCGAGTTCAATGAAGAATTCAAATTTTTCCATTTCCCTGAAGGCTCGCAGTGCTCATCAATCCCTGTGACAAGGGCTGCAGACCTGTGTGTCTGTGCCACTTTAGAGCCTTCACTGTCACTTGCTGGCACCTCACTTGGGCTTCCCAGGCTTCCCCAGGGGTGCACTTGTGCAGGAGTGGGCACCAGTGTCGCGTGTGCCCCTGGAGCCAGGGCAGTGCGAGGAGGCCTCAGGAAGCTGTTTGCCCAGGGTTGGTGTTGGAGGCAGAGTTTGTCCCAGAGCAGCGAGGCTGAGCTGTTCAGGGCACATTTCTGTTTCTCATGGTGAAATGTGTTTCTGAATACTAATTACCATTTACAACTATTTTAATGTCTGCTGAGGGACTTAGCTTGAGGGGAGCAAAAAAAAAAATGATGGTAATAGTTTCAAAAGAGTACAAAGACCATATTTTTAGCATGTAATAGTTTCAAAAGAGTACAAAGGCCTCATTTTTTAGCAATGCATTTGGCTTGCTTTACATTAAACATACCCTCAAGTTCCATATTTATTTTAATACATTACTCTTACAGCTTCTCTTCCTCCACAGTGATTTTCCCTTGCTGAATAACATCCGCTTAGCTTTCCTTGTCCCAAATAGAGCTGTCAATCCTAAAGATTAAATTGGCATCATCCTTTCCCCAGCCCCAGCTATCCTTGGCTTCCTTCAAGTTCTTGTCAGTGCGATCAAAGTATAGTGCACTTGTACCTATATATTTTAAAATCTATACTGGTTTTGTTTCTTTTGGATAGTACCCAGTTTATTACAGTGGTCAAAATTGTTTCTGGCATCTGTGGAGATAATTATAGTGTGTCATATGTTGTGAATAGTGTATTGCATTAGTCTTCTTACAGCACCAGGGGAAATCTAGATATGAAAAATAAACATTTGGCTTATAGTCAGAAATCTGAAGATTGCTGTTCTATACTTGTAGCATGATTGATCAACAAATTTGACTTAAAAGAAGAACATACCTCTGAGCCTTTTCTGGATTTATTTAGACTGTACATGAGACCAGTTTCAAATATGGAACTGAGATGAAATGTGTTTAACAAGAATTTTGACATAATCAATGGCAAAGCTATCAGGGGGCATGTCTTGCCATTTTTAAGGCTGCACTGCTGCTTCTGTCTTTATCCCAGATATTTTTAATTTTTTTTTTTCTTCCCAAAATATACCTTCTGTTTTTAAAAAGTCTCACCATCACCTTGGGGACAGTGAAGTTGAAGTCATAAGGCATTTTTGCTGATGGGCTTTGCACAGCCCATCACATTATTTAACCTGGAGTTTCTAATTTATATTTCTTTTTTACTAAATCCTTGGTTCACTCCATTCTTCCATCTAACTCTGTATCAAAACCAGGAATGATTAACCACCAAACCACCTCCTCTATCCACTCTCTTATACATTTTATTGTGCTGTTAAGTAACTCTCTTTGTTTGGTTTGTTTTGCAGGTAAGTAGCACTTAGCACCCGTTAGTCAACAATTTATGGTAAGTATATTTTGTACTTAGCAAAAACAAACTTAAACTCGTGTTTTGTTCTTTAAAGGGAATATATGAACTAGGAAGTTAGTCATGCAATAAAATTTGTTTCAGATGCTAGTCTGTGCCCAGAATCTTTGCAGATGTTATTTTTACAACATTTTTCTCCTCAGAGTGTTATTCAACTGTTGCAGGTAGAAATAAATACTTAAGGCAATGTTTCAAGGAAGTTGAGAAAACAATGTTTACTTTAAACCAAATAAGCAAATGAGGGCTTCTTTTTTACTCCTAACTCCTTTCAGCTGCAGTAATCTTGGAATTTTTTTCTGACTAAATGAAAATCTTACACACAAATGCAGTACGTAAACCTTGGTGTCTCTCTAACTTTTTTTGCTACAGGATATTTCTTAGACTCTTCTGCTTATCCTGTCTTTGGCTTGATGAAAATACTATTGATGCTTAGTTCTTATCTAGTTTAATTAATAGATCTCTGTTCCTAAAAGATGTCAGTATCATCATCCTTATTGTTCAGCTGGGGAAAGAGTATGGTGAAGAGACCATACTTGCAAAGTATGGTGAAAAAATGTGTCCTGGGTCACTATGAGGGCTCTGACAGGGCTCAGCATCCTCTGTGGGTGCACGGGTGTTCTGAATTCAATATGATTTTTGTAGTATACTTCACTCATCTCACTAGTTTAAAGTCTTAATACGGTACTTAGTTGCTGTCCAAGCAAACTTTAAAATTTGATTGTTCCTTTTTAGTTTTCTTTACTTCCTTGCCTCTCCAGAGACAGTTGTTATACTCTTAATATACTGTGAAAGGTGTTACAGCTTTGCACTGCAGTGTTTGGAATTTCGTAAATGTACATGGCACATTTTTTCTTGTGGTAAGACTGATAGACTCTCAGCACTTGACACAGATGCTGTTTGAGCATTTGATCCTCTTAGAAAGTCACTGTGGTTTTCCTCCTCATAGTTTTAACTTTGTAGAGGATTTTTTGTTATTGCTAGACTACATACAATACTTACCATGAGTTTTTGTGGTTTGGTGTTTTTTTTTTGTTTGTTTTTGTTTTTTTTTTTTAACATTTTGTCCTTTCTTCTTTTCATAGGTCCCATTTTTTGCCCTGGAGCATTTTTAATTTGAGTGCATATCGTTCTGTTCAGCTGATCACTCAACTCAGTCATCCTTAGTCACAGAGACTTTTTCTTTCATCCTTACCGTACCTTGACAACACCTGTAAGTTTATGATCTATTCTGTATTTATTTTAAACTCTCGTCATTCAGATGTGTTTGTTGTACCAGTGCCTTAATTAGCTGATTTTCTTTGAGTATATTTTCTCACTTTCTCATGGCATCTTCTCCAGAGGTTTACTTGTGCTGCCTGCTTTCTGTCATCTTTTGTAAATTGTTTTGCCAGAGGATTATTGCTCTACATCAACTATCATTTTCTTCCCAGAGATTTTTCTAATACATACTTGTGCATGCACATGCAAAAGTGAGGTAGATGTGAAGTTGCATTTAAACACAGGCTGACAGAGAAATAAAGTGTGTCTGCTAAAACTGTCTAGACCCAATTCTAGACATAGAGTTACATATTATCTGCAGAAGTAATCTCTGAATTCCTTCTGCCATTTGAGACACCATTATCACCTTGCATCCCCATTTTGTGTTGTGTGCTAAGTTGGTTACATCACTGTGTTTCCATAATTTGATTCTGAGGGCAGGTTACAGGGCTGGTATGGTCAAATAAGAAGGATGAATGGATTGCTTTTCACTCATTTTTTCATTTGTTCTGTCTGGTCAGGGGTGGGAAATGGGTCTTGGACTTACAGCTTTTCCTGGCAGAGACTCAGCTCATGGTCCAGCTGCAGGGAAGGGTTTCAAGAGGTGATTTCCTAGCTGTAGCACTTCACGTTAGGCCTGGAATTAAGAAATTCTAGATGGACCTGCTGACCACACTTTGGCTGTTTCAGTTGAAAGCACTAGCAGCCTTTTTGGCTGAAAATGTTACCTCTGAACAGCAGAGGTAAAAAAACCTAACCCTGGTGCTAATTGACTTGGACATATTTTATTTGGTTTTGGGGTTTTTTTAATACTTTTTACATAACTTACTTTCAATATGTTTTCCTAAGATTGAACGTATTTCCTAGCATATTTTTACACCTTCCAGCAGAAACAGAGTATTTCATATATGCAGGTCATACTGCAAAAACAAATCGTAGGATGTTATGGTCTCAGAAATTTGTAGCATGCAGTCCTGCATACTGTTTCTGGGGCAGTTTCTTTCTGTTTTCTTACTGTTTCTTTCTGTTTCAAAAAGGTAGACATATGTACATTCTACATTCAAAAACGTAGAAACATTGAGACTTAACAATGGTTCAATTCAAATTCTGTTCCATGAATATGTTGGAAATAGTAGCATGGGAGACTTTTTTGAGTGTAATAATCAGAAAAAAAATAAAGGGTGAAAGAATCATCCTTATTAAAAAGATACCCATTGTGCCTCTATAATTACAATGAGTTTTATAATTAAAGTAAGGACTGAAATGTATCACAAGATTATGTATGAAAAATATGATGCATCTCTTCAGAACAATATCCCTCTATTCTTGAAGTGCTGAATACATTTTGTGCAACAGAGTGGTCATTTAAACTGAGATAAAATTAATGTTTTAAAATTTTCTCATATGTAAGAAATTTCTTGTATCTTGAACTATGTTTATTGTTACTATTGCAAATTATCTCAGCCAAGGCAATGACTTACAGGCATCAAAGTTCCTAGAAAAGTGACTGGTGAGTACACCTATGTATTTTATGAAAATATTTCTAGAGGTAATTTGTTTTTTTGCTTTTACCTGGGAGTTTCTGTGCTGAAGCAGTTGAAAATAAATTAATTCTTCAAAGAAACTATTGAAGATTTGTCCTCTCTAAAAGTGTGTTTTACCTCCTGTTCTGGATGAGCCTATTAATTAACGATACCCTTAAGAGAAAGATCACCCTCTATTAATCTGTTGACTGTGGTTTGGGATGGACACTGCTACGTGCCTTCCCCAGACAGGCTTCCTGACTCTGTGAGAGGGTGGGAAAGGAAAGTCTGTCCTTGTTTCCACTGGCAGCAAGAAGCAGGCATGATCACTTGTCCTTTCACCATAAAATTTCATGCATTGTTTATCTGCTGTTTTTCCTTTGGTACCTGTTTTGCTGTTGTACTCTGTATTCTGAAACAATATAAATTCTGGTCAGAAATTAGGCTTTACATTTTTCCAAGAGTATCATCAGCATTATAGCAAGATACATAAAATACTGAACATCAATGGCAATAATGGTCCTGTTTCCTTTGTCTCAGTAGTTGTATGGTAGCTCCCTTTTATAGCCAGTCAAGATTAGATCTCCTGCTGGCTTTAGGTGGCAGGGATTTACTCTCATATAACACCAAAAGCCATAAGCAGGTTATGTCAATAGAAATAATTACCCTGGATCCAGCACATCCCATTTCATGTCTTATCTAAGTAAAGCAGCTAGATTATGTATTTATTAAAATAATAATAAAACACCAGTTCATCTCCATGTGACTTCATTTTAACATGCAACTGTCACATTCACTATAACTCTTCCATTACTTTCATCAGTGAAAGAAAGAATAAAAACAGTGGCTGTCTGAGAGATGTATCTGCAACTTTCTGTTCTCAGTGAATTACTGTGATACAGTTATATCTTGTGGTTCTTCTCAAAATTTTTTGCTAGCTGCCTTGTTGGATTACATAAGGTGAAAAATCAGGTGCTACCTTGGGAGTGTGAAAGGTGTGTTCTTACTTTCACTAGGCATTCTAAAAAGCTTGGGAAAAGGGATGAGAGCAAAAGGGATATTTTATATAGCAAGAGGACAAGGCACTAATTTCTTACATCCAAAAATTTCATATCAGAGGATAACTATTTGGGAGTTTGTTCTTGTAAAAAAATGAAGGGATTAAATGAAGATTTTGTAGTTCAGTAGTTGTTGAAATGTAACAGGTAACTAACATGTTTTTGGTTGTTTTCTACTATTTCCTTCAGCATCCTTCAAAACAAACCCCATTTTATCTAGAATCGTAGAATGGCTTGGGTTGGAAGGGACCTTAAAGATCATCTAGTTCTAACCCCTCTGCCATGGGCAGGGACTCCTTTCACTTTGAGCAACAGGTTGTTCAAAGCCCCATCCAGCCTGACCTTGTACGCTGCCAGGGATGTGACATCTACAACTTATCTGGGCAACCTGTTCCAGTGCCTCACCACCCTCCTCATGAAGAATTCCTTCCTTATGTCTAATCTAAATCTACCCTCTTTCAGTTTAAAGCCATTACCCCTTGTCCTATCACTACGTGCCCTTGTAAGACGTCCCTCTCCAGCTTTCTTGTAGGCCCCCTTCAATTACTGAAAGGCTGCTGTAAGGTCTTCCCAGAGCCTTCCCTTCTGCAGGATGAACAACCCCAATTCTCTCAGCCTGTCTTCATAGGAGATGTGCTCTAGCCCTCGGATCATCTTTGTGGCTTCTCATCAACCAACATCCTCAAGTCCTTCTCCTCAGGGCTGCTCTCAACCCAAGCTCTGCCCAGTCTATATTTGTGCTTGGGATTGCCCCAACCCATGTGCAGGACCTTGCACTTGGCCTTGTTGAACTTCATGAGGTTTGCACAGACACACCTCAAGCCTGTCAAGGTCCCTCTGGATGGCATACCTTCCCTCCAGTGTGTTGACTGCACCCACACAGCTTGGTGTTGTCAGCAAACTTGCTGAGGGTGCACTCAGTCCCACTGGCCATGTCACCAACAAACAGTGCTGGTCCCAATACTGACCCCTGAGGAAAACTGCTCATCACTGGTCTCCACTTGGACATGGAGCTGTTGACTGCAACTCTTTGAGTGCAACCATCCAGCCAATTCCTTATCCACTGAGTGGTCCATCTATCAAATCCATGTCTCTCCAGTTTAGA
>VZTL01052230.1:16831-32096 GCA_013400535.1 Scopus umbretta | reverse complement strand
CTGCCTTTGCCTTCTGCAACTTGGGCGGTGTGGCTTGAGCACTTGCCAGTGAAGTCTGAGGCAAAAAAGTCGTTAAGTACCTTAGCCTTCTTCATATCCTGAGTAATAGGTCTCCCATTTCCCTCCAGAGAAGGCCCACATTTTCCCTAGTCTTCCTTTTATCACCGACATACCTTAGAAGCTTTTCTTGTTGCCCTTGATGTCCCTGGCCAGATTTAATTCTACCAGGGCTTTAGCTTTCCTAACCTGATCCCTGGCTGCTCAGACAATTTCTCTTTATTCCTCCCAGGCTACCTGTCCTTGCTTCTACCTTCTGTAGACCTCTGTTTTGTGTTTGAGTTTGTCCAGGAACTCCTTGTTTATCCATACAGGCCTCCTGGTGTTTCTGCCTGACTTCCTCTTTGTTGGGGCACATCGCTCCTGAGGTTGGAGGAGGTGATCCTTGAATATTAACCAGCTTTCTTGGGCACCTCTTCCCTCCAGGGCTTTATCTTGTGGTACTCTACCAAGCAGATCTCTGAAGAGGCCAAAGTCTGCTCTCATGAAGTCTAGAGTAGTGAGCTTACTGTGTGCCCTCCTTGGTGCCCTGAGGATCTTGAAGTCCACCATTTCATGGTCACTGCAGCCAAGGCTGCCCTTGAGCTTCACTTCCCACACCAGCCCCTCCTTGTTGGTGAGAGCAAGGTCCAGCATAGCACTTCTTGTTGGCTCCTTTTGAGAAAGAAGTTATCATCAATGCATTCCCAGAACCTCCTGGATTGCTTATGCCCTGCTGTGTTTTCCCACCAACAGATATCAGGGTGGTTGCAGTCCCCCATGAGGACCAGGGCTTCTTTTAACTTGTTTAAATGTTAAAATTTGTGTCAAGCAGAAATACATCGATTGGTTTCCTGAGAGTGGAAGGGTCTCAGTCTGATATTGTTTCAAGTTCCCAATTGTGAGGCTGGGGGAGTGTACACCATTTGTAGAACAGCACGAGTGGCAATTTCTCTGCACTGTTTTGTCAGGGTGTCTCAAGAGGAAGATCTAAGGGACCACATCTGGGTGTATGAGAGGATGTCCCTGTTTTTGTGACTTTCATGCTTTTTCCTGACTACAAACCCTTTTCACAATGTTGCAAATTAATGCTAACTTCAGTGGTGACTTTGATGATGTTGGGTACTTGTCTACAGGCTAGGTTGATACTACCAAGATAATGTCACTGAGCAGTCAGGTGCCGCTAAATGGCAGCTGTGAACAAAATGGCTTGTTGGGCCGAATTCATACTAGTAGCTTATGGAGGAATTTCTGTTCCCTGTTATAATTTTTTTTCTACATTTTTATTTTTTCTGTGTGCTTTGTAGTGCTTTCAAAACAACAGCCATTTTGCTAACTTGACTTTGAAGCGGAAAATGTCAAGCTACAAACTAGAACCAACTTATGTGATGTCTGTCACCCACTTAAAGCAAGGGGGCTGCTTGGGGCCTGGCACTGCTGCTGCTCAGGTCCTCTCCTCTGCATCCAGAGTGTCCTGGAACATGGGTGAAAGCAGGCCCTCATCCTTCAGCCAAGAAGCACACACTGGTTGTGAGTAGGGATGCTGGCATCCCTGGTATGCTAGCCATGCCCGGGATCTCATGGCCTGTACTCCAGGCCTGTGAGTAACTAACATGTGCAATTTGACATACTTTTTGAGAATAAAAATCACAGTATCTTGGAAAGAGGGGATAAGCCAGTTGCAGTGAAGGCACACCTACTGAAATGGTAAGCTGTGATTAAACTCAGGCTGAAAATCATTTAGCTTTTTGTGGAAGGCAACAATTCAGCATATATATGCCTAAAGTCCTCAGAGGTTTTAGTAACTGTCTTTTGTAGCTACAACAAAAATACAAATGCTATTCCTGTGTTAAGCTTCCATGTGGTTATTACTGAGATATGCTCATTTGTCAAAACTTAATGGACCACAAAAAATGAATGTCTCAACAAGTGCATCCATATTCATGTTTTAATTCGGACCAGGAGTGCTCTTCTGAAGTGAATTTCCCATCAGTCCCCTTTGGTTGGTTTTGGCTGAGCAGCAGTCCTGGAATGCATGAACTTGATGCTTTTTTCATGAAACCAAACTGGAGGATGTGCTCAGGAAGTCTTGAATGCACTTCAGGTGCAAGTGAGCTTCAGGACAAGGCACCAAACCCAAGCTGAAGTCTGAAGTTTAAACAAAGAAAAATCTGAAATATGTACAGTAGGGATGACAGATACTCACCGCTGAATTTTGCTCTATAGGCCAGTTCCTATTTGTCTGTAATACCTGCTAACATATACCTAGCCAATGCTACTTGTATGCCTTTTCAGTGCTTACTGCCTCATGGAGTTAAAACATCTCCATTTTTGGACAAAGATACTGTGTCCACTTTTATGGTTTATACTAACACAGTTCCTGCACAAAATCTTACTCTTTTTGTAGTGCTTAGTACTGATAAAATACCACAGACGTGTGTTATTCTGCAGATTGGGAAGATGAGTGTTAGTATGTGAGGAGTGGCAAAGCTGAGAATTATGAAATGGGTGCTTCTGCCCAGTTTTTAAGTGCATTAATGCATATGTAGCATTTCTTCCTTCGAAAAAGCTGATTCTTGTTTGTATCTAAAAGCATGAATCAGGATCCTTGCTTTAACATTAGAGATGTATGAACCTCTTCCTTCAGTTGCAGGGTAAGTGCTGTGTATTGAACACTGTGGAGAGCCATGTATTGACGTGCTGTGCCTTTTCCACGTACCCTGAAGAATGAGTCCAAAGCAAAAATGACTCTTTGGGGTCAATGGCTGACAAATAAGCCTTTGTCCCCCTTTCCTTACATGTGGTTATTAATCTCCAGAAAAATCAGAGTGGCTAGTTGTGTTGGGTCATTGTTGCTGTGTCTTAGTCTTCTGAATACTCTGGAGAATGACGTAAGGTTGCTCTGGGTTTTGATGACATCCTGTTCCAGGCACTGTGCAGAGCTTCAGCACCTTTCACAAAATTTCTGAATGAGGTTCAGCGTTACTGAAGGCTGAGGGAAGATGTCATGAAGTTGCTAGTGTGACAAGTATAAGCCAGTGTAGCAGTGCTAGGGAGGCTGCTGGTGAACGAGAGAGAAAAACTGACTGGAGAAGACAAGGGTAAAGAAGCAGAGGAGATGAGTGCCCTGTAAAAACATAACAAAGTCCAACATAGTTTGGTTTTTTTTCAATCAATAATGTTGAAGATGGGTTAAAAATTATTCCTGGGCCATTATTATTCACATATGTGATGAAGTTCATAAGGATTTAATTGCAGCAGTAATAATTTCCTCTTATAAATAACAATCTCAAACTGCTACACAAAGGAGGTTGCTGTTATTACCCCATTTTCGGGGTGGTGGTGGTGCAGTGAGGTGATGGAGGGGTGAAATTACTTGTTTGAAGTTGGTCAGCAGGTCCAAACAGATTGAGCAGCAGTTCCTAGATCTCCCTAAAGTCTCAGATCAGTGCTCAGCGTGCACAGTATCTATAAACCAACAAACACCAGTCTGTGGCTCTGTGGCGTAGGATGGGATCTGCATGGGGGTGCTTCACTCAGCCTCTGGGAGCTGCCACCACTCTGGTGGCCTCCTCAGCCTGCATAGTACCTGATCTGGGATGGGGAGGAGGAAGACTGGGGGTAGACTCCTCCTCCTCCTTCTCCCAGAGGTGGCCAGTGCCATCCAGTTGCTACCAAAAGCTATGTGCAGTCCTGCAAAGTTCATATGTAGTCTAACTCTCTAGTTTGAATGGTTTATATGAGCCACCGTGATGTCCAAATTTTGTTGGCAATATTGTCAGTAAGTTGTCCCTCATAATTTTCTAGATATTAGTAAGTTCATTTTGTGTTCTTTGATAGTGCTTATTATGTAATTTATTTTAAATGGTTTGTGTCAGTTCAGTAAATACTGGTTCTGATTTAAAAAGCATTTTCACAGGTGCTTTACTACATTTGCATTCAAGGAGCACATGCTCCTTTTGCATCCATGGAATCTAATCACACGCATACATCATACAGGTGTGCTGTTACTTTCAGAAGCAGATGTTTCCACCCACATATGGACAGATTTCTCTGAGATGAAGTAGAGACTTCTCTATCAGAGAAAATCATTGTCACTGTCAAATTCTTTGGTCTTGTCGCTCTCTTCCATCTTCCCTTAAGCTTTAAATTTGGTTCCAAAGTGTGCAAATGACTTCCAGACAGGGGGAGAGGTGATAAAACATCTCCAGAAAGCCTTTGTAACTTTGCATCAGGAACACGATCCAAAGATTTCCTTCTGTCAAAGCTGCTGGAAACTAGACAATGTGTGTGTCGCTTGCCAGAGAAGCCTCAGGCTCTTGTTCACCCTACTCATGGTAGACTTAAGACTCAGACTGTATTCATGGCTTGATGGTGGGATGTCCATTAGTTATCAGATCCACTGTCACACCTTCGAACTGGTTATTTTCTAAACTTCAGAGGGAGACCAGACTGCGTTAGGATGGGTGTGCGGAGGGTGAAGGTGAAGCAAGCACATAGGGAAGACAGCTTGATAGGATTTCCTGATAGAGCTAGCTCCCTTTTGCTGCCTGGGTGTCCATTTTCTCAGCCTCGTTTCTGAGCTGCATTCTCCCTCATGTCCAGTAGATGGTAATGATGTGTTAAAAACGCTGCTTCATCCCTATTTTGATCGGAGGAAATACTGGCGTCACAATCACAATGGACGTACTAGGTTCCCAAGGATTATATACCACCGATTCGTTTTTACTTTTTCTTTTTTAATTATTTTCTTTTCATTTCTTGTAAGTTAATCAAGCTGCTGTGGTAGCAAGGTCTTTGTCTGTATTGCTCACTCCTAATATTTTGGCTTAGATTTTGTTAATCACTTTCACAGATGTCACTGATTCTGTATTATCTGGAGACCTCTTATGAAATACTATGATAATGGAGGACAGGCTACATGATTTAATGGTCCCCTCCAGACCTGAAATTTTTTGAATCTCCCTTCTATGGTATATTGAAAAGATAACTAGGACTTCCTACACTACAAAGGAAGAAAGGGAGGTTTTTTGAACTAAAACTTCCAAATGCATTTCTCCTGCTTCTGCAACCTCAGGGACAACTGCTTTTGCTAACTGGAATAAGCATTTTAATTTCATGTAATAACTTGCTATCTATTTCTGTGGCATATCTACTACCTCAGTGAGACCATAAACAAGTTATTTGGAATGGCTTGTCATCTAGTTTCTCTGTAAGTACCCCAAAATACCTGAATTTTAGAAATGGTGGGGTTTTCTAGGTGCTACTTAACTATGTGAAAATCAGGCTCCATTTGGCAAGGCTTGTGTATAAACCAGTTTCCATTCTTTAGACAAACTAACCAGTAAAAAAAACCCAATAAAAATAGACCTAATAAATAGATAAATAGTTAGCATTGAATACAGTGAGAGCAATTTTTAAAGATTAAAGTTTTGCTCCCTGCTATTTCTGTCCATCTGTTTATTTAGGCTTTTCTATATATTCTATCAGCATAATGCCTAAGAAAGTAATTGAATATAAAATCAGCATTATAGGTTTGCTGGATTCTGATACCTGATTTAACAGTTATGTGCTTATCCTGTAAAAGATATTTATGAAGACACCTGTGTGTATGCACTGTTACAAAGATAAGTATTTTTTACTCCGTGGACTGTTAGGATTTTTTTCAAAGCTGTTGATGTTGTTTTTGTAATGCAGCTCTTTAAAAGCTATTCTGAAAGGAGGTCCAGTCACCATTAATTCCTGTGTAAAGCATAATCACTCGGAGAAGAGACCCTTTATTTAGTGAGTTTAAAGCTCATTATACAATTTTGTAGGGGGAAAATTACCGTGCCTGTAAATTAGCTGCATTTCCTAATGAAATAACTCGACAATTTTTTTCAGCCTCCTTTGATAGGAATAAGAATTATAGTGGCACTGGAAAGTAAAATCATGCTATTCCTACTGGCAGTTTTCCCGGTTCTAGAAGAAATTATAACTGTGAACACATTTTGATTCAGATTCATCTCAACATGTAACAAAAGCATCTTTTGTCATGGTGTTTTTTCAGCTCCTCTTTTCCACCTTTTTTATTAGAGCCTAAAGTCGACTCCACCAGCCTTACTCGTGGCTTATGATGACACAAATTCTCTGGGGGCATATGGCTTTCTCAAGCAATAAAGCATCATTACACTCTTCATTCGTGAGGATGCAGTCTTTTGCGTGCAAATCATGTTTGGAGGGATGAAACAGCAGAACTCACCATGTTCATTTTCCACAAAAAAATGAGGCTTGCATCCTCCCATCAGGCTTGCAAAAGCAAGCGTTTTTACCATAGGTGTCTGTGCTTATCTAGTTTTATCCTGACATGCTCTTGTAGATGGCAGCAAATAGAAGGCATTTTAAGTGCTTTGGCTGCAGCTGCCAGCAACAGGAGTGGTAAAAGACAAAATAATTGTTCTTGAGCAGACTGTCCTCTTCCAATCGGCAGCACCCTCACGTGCAAATTAACAAGACAAGCTGGTGTCTATAGATCTGCAATGCATATACAACCACCTGCTATAAGTCAGGTGTCATGACGGTGCTTCAGCAGCTAAAAGCAGAGATCCATGGACCCGCTGTAAAATTTAAAATAATTTTAAGAATGCCTGAAATAATTGCCTTTTCCTGAAATTGCTTACATTTTATAATATAGATATTAATCATATGTAGTCATAGAGTGTGGTTGTTTTTCTCTTATTTGGGAAGCGTATAAATATGTTTAGGGATGAATGGATTAGTATCCTCAAAGTTTCTTTTTTCTGTTCCTGCTTTGGTCAGTTTTCATCTATATAAAATAAAGGTTTGAGAACAGTTTGGCTTTGGAAAATAGCATTAAGACAGACCATAAAGGAGTATTCAGAAAGGTCAGCTTGGTGTGTGGGTGCCGCCTTCATTTCTTCACACAATCACTCTGTTCATTTTTTATGAAATTGAAGTTTTTTGGTTTGATTTCAGCCTTGATGTATTTTATCTTTTATACATTAAAAACAGAAATAAGGTTGGTTGTGGCACAGAACCAACAAGTAGCATTAACAAAGCTATAGGATGGAGAAAAGAAAAAAGAAAAATAAGCAAATTTGGGGCGAAGGGCACATTACTCCATTGCTATTCTCACAATTAGAGAGAAAAAATTAATAGTTGTCATAGAGTATTTTAAATATGAGAGTCTCTTATTAGGTTCTTCAGGAGTGTAATTAATCACTTGCAGCCACATATGTTCTTTGTGTAGTGGTGTACAGTACTAGTATTTCATTAAAAACCAGTTCCATGGTAATGGGTCACTCAAGCTGTCATTTTCTCCGAAGAAGGTTGGGAAGCTGAACATGTGCTTCTTCATCTCTCATCTGCTGTGCCAGCATCCCAAGTTGTGTAGGAGGAGAGTGGTGCAAGCCAAGCACCCATGGGTCACATTTTGGAAACCCCCTTGGTTTAGGTGCAAATGCTGTTGTGAGCCCTGGGAGCAGAGAAACAGGTGTTTGCAGCGGGCTGGCAAACATGCAACATGGCAGTGTATGGACAGGGTGCCAGCGGTGACAGTCAGTTGGCCAGGCTGGCCCAGGCTCCCTCACCCTCCTGCCGGGACCCCAACCTTCCCCTTGGGCAGCGTGGGGGACAGTGTCACTGACGGGTGCCGCTGCTGCTGGAGCATCTGCCCATGGCCGTCATGGAACTGTCCACATGTACGCCAACACAAGCCTAATCCTCATGTGTCAGTGCATGATCTGTTTATGTTTTTCATCTGGTAGCGGATGCACTGGTGACCCTGTGGTCATGCGAAGGTGGAAGTGCCACCGCCGGAGCTGTTTGGGGATATCTGATCTTATTGTGTAACTAGATGCCAAATTAGATGAAGCCTTTAGGCCAGAACACTGTTAGGCCACTGAATGTACATACTGCTAGCGTTGGCTGTGCCACAAAATTATGGTGGTCTTGCCTCTTACAGACTTCTGATAAAAAGACTGCTGGTCACAGTGAAATTCCTACCAAAATTAAGTCCCACGGTTATGCAGAAATATTTCATTAATAATATAAAATAAATGCAAGTGATATATTGCCCTAATGACAGATGCTTTTGGCTGTAACAATTTTTTTTAGCAACGTTCATGGATTAGATTCTCATAGCTCCTGTGCTGCGCTAGGGCCCTTGCTAGTTTGCACTGACAGTGAAGTTAAGAGAAAGATAGGTAGACAAGGTACTGGAGATGCTCTGATTGTTGCTTAGTTTTATTAGTCTCTCAAGGAACAAGATAAACTCAGGGAGTCCGATTTCACCTAATACATTCCGTGTTACTTTTGAGGGATAGGATGAAATGTAAGCAAGGGTAAAAAGGTGCCCTTGGTGCCCACCGGGATTTGGGGAAAAACATTTCAGCAATGTACAGTTCTCAGGAGGCCCAGTATTGCTGGTTTCCTGAGTGAGTCCTAACAGGAGGTTGGGAACCGCTTCACAAGTTAATCATTGCGTCCTCACGGGGTGTAAGGTGGCCTCTCATAAAGTATGCAGTAAATGAAAGACATTTTCCCATGCAGCTGAAGGAACCTGAAGCCCTGTCCTGCACCATCTTATACTCGTGACTTACTTTCCTTTTGAAATACATCTCACAAGAAAACACATTAGGCTCCTGGAGTCATGCTTGGAGTGAATGAAGAACAACATATGTTGTGTAGTCACACCCAATCATTTCATATTTTACTTCGAGAAGATTCTTTTGCAATTAGGTTGTAATTGAAGTCTACAAAGTACAAACACGGGAAGCAGAGTGGCTGTGATAGGGAGGGGACCTGTCAGTAGCTGATCAAGGATTTTTTTTTAAACTTAAATATGATTTAATGCTCTGTGAAAAGAATTAAGAATCCCATTTTACACTGAAGCATGCTGTTAATGTGCATATAAAAACCTCAGCAATTTTATTGACAGTTATAAATTCACAGCTGCTGTTGGCAATATTTTTTAAAAGACTGCTTCCCTTTCCTCAGTTCTTTGCAAGACCATTGTCATAGTTTGCTATTAGCTAAGGCAGAACCTTATTTAGCAGAAATGCATAGGACTTCAATTTCACTGTATACATCAGGAAAAAAGAAAATCAATGTGAAGCCCAGACTCAGTCTGCTGATGCGAGAGATGACTATCTGTAGAATATAGAAAGAAAACCAGGCTTAGATTGGTTTTTTCTTACACTTTGGATGTTAAAGATGACAGAAAGAGGCTACTGCTAGTGGGAGTTGTTATGACTGTTATCTTATGTTCAAATTTGGGGTTAAGCCTGGAGACTGTCGGTGTGTGTATCAAATATTTTAAGTACTTAGTATTAAGTTCTATTTAAGTTAATTAATGGAATTATAAGTATTAAGAAACACAATGTGCATTTACAGTTTCACGTTTGCATTGCATATCCATTGTGTATGTGTGTAGATGATTCCCGTGTACCCAGGGATATATGTGTATGTACATATAAATACACATAATGTTTATATGTATGTATGTATACATATATTTGACTTTATAGTCTATTTAGGTATAAGAATGTGGGTCTGAATGCATCTTTAAATTGTAAATGAGTATTCACAATTCTTCTTGTGATACTTATACAATATCTATTAATCAAGAATATACAGGGGTGAAGATAATTTTTATTTTCAAACAAGAAGTTTGGAAACAAGCAACATCCAGCTCACAGAGCTGGGGCCCATTAAAGTTTCATAGGCAGGGTCTCCATGTGGTTCACTGCAAACGGAACTATAGCTATGGTAACATTGACCTCAAGCTGGTAAGAGTGCTGTCTGTCCAGAGAAACCCGGTGAAAGACAATGGAGATATAAAGTTTTGTGTGATGGTATTAAATTTTGATCTCAGTGCAGTTTCTGTTAAATTGACTGTCACCGAGAGGTATCTTTGTAAGTGATGTTCTTAAGGCCGGTTCAAAATAAGGAACAGATTTTGTGAATTTTTTACAAACTTGAAAGTTGTTGTTTTACTGGATTCAAAATAGACTTGTTTTCTCTTTGTATAACATTTCCCATGATGTTTTTTACAGAAGCGTCCTTTAAATACTGTCTCAGATGTGCATGTTGGCCAAAAATATACTTCTTAGTAAGAAATCATGTTTGCTGCTGAATAAGACACTTCAGTAAAATTAAGAAATTAAGAAATGAAGAAAAAATGTGGATGGAACTTTTGAGAAAATGGAAAGATATGATTGTAGCAATTTTGCTTTTGAAAAAAAAAGGCTTCATTAATTAATTTTTTTCTAATGCCACTGAAGTTGCTATTCTGAGCTGAGGAAAATGGCATTGACTGGTCTTTCCATGAGTATGGAGATATTCTTTATGAGTCTACATCAAGAAGCTGGAACTTCCCAATTATTTCTACCAACTGTTATATTTAACAAAATAAATAATCTCATAGACTTTTCTAATGTTATTTCCAACAGTTATATTTGATACTATGTTTGGGGGATGAGGGTCTGCAATTCTCATATACAAACTTTTCTCAATATTTTTATTTATAATTGTTACCTTTTAATTCTGAAGCATTCCTACAGCTGCCAATAGACTCTGTAAAGTAACTGAATTCAACAATTAACTCCAGGGGGATTTTGAGCTATTCCTTGCCCCAAGTCATTCTGTGGTTAAAAAAAGGTCTTGGGTTTTCAGAGACGTGTATTCAGCATACTCGAGCAGTATGTTTGCCTGATTTTCCAAATATGCATAGGTGTGCATAATTCAGCTTGGGAACCCAGCTCTAGCTTGGAGCTTGGGAGATGCTGGTTCTGGACTCTGTCCTGATGATCTTGCCAGCTGACCCCGATTTGTTCATCTCATCTCTTTGAAATACCCCAGGATCCCTGTAAAATGTATGCATATTGTTGTTTGCTTCCTATGTGGAATAATCTCCTCAAGGTACTATAGTTTGCCATGGTGCTTCAGATTTCAAGATAAGTCTGAGATACTACATACTTCCGATAACTCCAGTGTGAGATTTTTTTAAAAAACTATTCCCCATTTTAACTTCCTCCATTACTAATGTTTCTTCTGAAAAAGGAAAGATTTAATTTCTATAGCGAATCAATTTTTAAACTTCTTTTAGAAAGTTTATTTTATTTTTTCTTTTTTAATTTTTCAAAAAGTTCTTTTATCTAAGGACTATCTTAAAGGTGCTAAGACATTTTCTCATTCTTTCAAAAATATAGCACCGATATGAAATGAACCCCATGAGAAGCCAGACTATTGCTTCATTATTAAATACACAGGATATGTGTGATAGAGAAAAGAAACTCAAAGACCTGTGTCACAAGCTATATAAGGTATTTTTCTGTACCTAATGATCTACGGTCCTTTTCCAAAGTTGACTGTTAAATTCTAAGTGAGCTACACTTAATTTAAATACAGTGATTTAAATCTAAATACCAAATATTTCTTGCTAATTTTAATGATGATTCAGCCTTAGAGTTGGAGGAGTTGCTTCTTTTCTGGTGAACTAATTGGATCTAAACTCACTTTCTATCTCCATTGTCTTTAGTCAGGTTTCTCTGGCCAGATAGCACTCTTAATTCAGTTCTTTAACTTCCAAACTGTAATTGTGTTTATGTGTTGTTGGGCATTTATGGTAATGCTTGGGCTTGCTTCTTCGCACAAACCTCAACATTTCCCCATAACCCTCCAAATGGATTTTGACTCCCATGATGATCATAAGATAGTGGGGGAAACGGCTGCAGTAACATGTACTGCAGTTTGATAGTACTGCACGTGAGAATGAAATATATCGTGTTCTTCACAAGCCACTGTTTGGGATTTGATCTTTAGGAAAGACTTGTTTCAGGCATCAGTTTTCATTCTCTATTTCTGAACTGATAATTTGGGGTGGCAGTTATAGGATTCCTGTCTCATCTCTACCTATTTGGTAGAAATTACTCCATCCCTGCAGGATGAGTTATGAGCACATCTGCATCAGCTAGGAAATGAATCAAGCCTCGGTCTAAGCTGCTCCCTTTGCACTCTCAACAAATCTTCCATCTCTAGTTTGATGAGCAAAGAAATGGATGTTTTGGGAAACTAATGCCTTAATATGTTTCTGCCCCCTGCCGGGCCACGGGGGCTCTCCAGGCTGCTGCAGAGGTGAGCCCCCATTTTCCTCTGCTCTGCACTGGCAACATTTGGCTCCAGAGTATCTGAGTTTCTCATCCTGAGGGGGTCCCTGCTGGCACAATACCAAGGAGCTGGCACTTTCTCTGCGATGCATCTGCACACAAGCATTGGAGCCCTAAAAAATACCAAGGACCTTCCTGGGTATTTTAAAGTAGTGTGATTCACACTGAGCATCTGATGCTCCTGAAGTCTCATATTTTGACATGCTTAATTACTTATCGAGAGACATTTTTATTAATACTGTGAATGAACCATTTTTAAAAGACAGCCATCAAATGGGATTTTTGCTGTGAGGCTCAGTGATTTCAAAGTCTTTCAAGGGGATAAAGAGCAAAAAAACTTCTTTCCCTCTGTTTTGGTTTTAATTCATTCACAGTGTTATCTGCCTTTAATGTTCCTACAGCTTTTAAACCCAGTGAATCAGCAGTTCATGTTTTTTAATTCTCTTTTCAGAAACTCTGATTATTAGCACAGGGAGTGGATTTAGGCTGAACTTTTAAAATGAGTTTTAGAACTCAGTCAACTTCTATTGTAACATTTAAAAATTATACACCTTGAAACTTCTTTACCATGAGAAGAACATTTCCTTTCGTTGCTCCTTGTTGTCTCCCAAAAAAAAAAGGCTAACTCTGAGATATATTTCAACTATTTAGACAGTCAAATGTTAAACTATTTTTTGAACAGTTTTCCATTAATTATTTTAACTAGACAATAGCAATTTAATTTAAATTAACCATTATGCTTAAATTCTACCAAAAAAAAAAAGAAAAGATTTTATGATGTGCTTTGCATGTGAAGTCAGATGTTTATTTTGATCTCAAGGCAGGATTTGTTTTGTGCCTACTAATGTTTGTTTGGGTTAGATCAAGTACTAAGAGTTCAAAATGGCAAAGAAGTTTTGAAAGTGGGTAAAGGATAAACATTTGTGTATTGCATAAGACACATATCTGTGATCTGCTGCAGAGATTTTTTTGCTGCTGTAAGACACATTTTCCTTTCACTAATTAAGGATCAGAGTAAAGCATTTGCATCAAAACTTACTATTCAAACTTCGGTTTATTGATGGCGGCACACTTGCTGAACTTGCAAGCAAGCACCTTTATGTAGTTACAGTAGCATAAAATGTGCCTTCCTGTTGGAAAGCATCCAGGACATCCTCAGCCCTTCAACTTTCTTCTGCAGGGTGGGTTTTTGTTGTTGGTTTTCTTCATTTCCTGTGCTGCAATGATTTCTAAATAAGCACTGGTTGACTTCTTCATTTGTTATTTCCCACTTCAAAGTTGGGGTGTTTACTTATCCACTGAACAGATACAAACTGTTTTTCCTGGACAACTTCAATTAGGTTCCCCTCCCTTTGCCTAACTGTCGTACCCAACACTTAGGCAAAGCTGGCCACATTGGGTGGCCCTCAGGAAGAACCCTGAAAGACCGTGTGGTGCGCAATGTCTGAGGTACCAAAGGCTGCATCTTTAAACAATACCTTGCACTTATTTGCAAACCACACCAGGTTGATAAACAGAAGCAGGCTAATGAGGCAGTAGTGGCTCCACCTCCAGAGAAATGCATGAGGAGTTGTGTGGGGAGGAGAGGGCAAGGCTGGGGAGTAGGCATCCTTGGGGCTGTCTAGCGGGCTCCAGCATCGAGGTGCTCGTTGTCAGTGGCTCAGCAGTGCCAAAGGGAGTGCTTGTTCCCCAGCCTCCTCCCAGCTCTGAGTCACTGAGGACTGCTGTAAGCCGTTAGGTGTTAAGGTTACTTGGTGACTGGCTTTCTGCTGCTTTTCCCCAAGCTTCTCCCTTTCATCTTTACAAAGCCTGTACAAAAATAGTCTGTAACTGGCACATGTGGTCTGTTTTAGAGATGAGGGTTGCCATTTGTGTGTCTTTTGAATGCTGACACACATCATTACCTGGTTAGAAATTTAAGGAAGAAGCTACCTTTTAAGAAAGAAACTTTGTCAGTGATGAGAGCATTTGAATTTCATTTAACTAAGTGGTGTTTAGTGTCTTATATTGCCCTGATTATATGCCCCCTTTTTTGTGTGTAACAGTTTGGTGCAAGTTCACCTATGCATTCTGAACAAATACAGAGATTACGGTGAGAATTATGATGTTATTTTAGAAGGTGATGCTGCCCAGCAATAGCAGTTTCAGTGCTCTTGCAAATTTCACTCAGTTGTGCTTAATGTTCAGTTTGAGATACCAGTGAATGTAAAACAGCATAGCTCTTCTAGAAAATCAAAATCTTTGTGCAGGGGTAGAGGCATCACTTAATTAAACAAGAAAAAGAATAATTAACACTGTGCCATAGGTCTGGTAAATGATTTCCAGCTTAGGCAGATGCACACATGATCGTGTTCAAGAAAAGCTTCCACTCAAAGAAGTACTGAAATGTTGTGTTCTGTGAATACATGTATTGCCTTGAAATATCTAGTAGAAATAAAGAAAAAAACCCCAATGTTTACAATACCTGATCAGTAAAATAGTAAATGAAGAATGAATGGAGGGATAGTTTTGAACTCTGCTATTTTGAGATATCATAAAATTGCTGTTTTGAAGGCCGTCCAGCAGTCACCTAATCCAAGCTTCTGCTTGGAAGAGGGCTGTTGCAATACAGGACCAAATCAGCCATTGCTTTGTCTGGATGAGCCTTTCTAAGGACTGGTTCCCTGGTCCTGCTGGTCACACTGTTTCTGATACAAGACAGGATGCTATTGGCCTTCTTGGCCACCTGGGCATACTGCTGGCTCATATTCAGTCAGCTGTTGACCAGTACCCCTAGATCCCCCTCTGCCAAGCAGCTTTCCAGCCACTCATCCCAAAGCCTGTAGTGTTGCATGGGGTTGTTGTGACCAAAGTGCAGGACCCAGCACTTCACCTTGTTGAATCTCGTACAATTGGCCGCAGCCCATTGATCCAGCCTGTCCAGATCCCTCTGCAGAGCCTTCCTACCCTCAAGCAGATCAACACTTCCACCCAGCTTAGTGTCATCTGCAAACTTGCTGAGGGTGCACTCAATCCCCTCATCCAGGTCATTGATAAAGATGTTAAACAGAACTGGCCCCAAC